>BPLR01005859.1:0-140765 GCA_021605095.1 Caerostris extrusa
CTTTAAGCGATCACATTTAATTTAAACGTTGTAGACTTATCGAGGACACTAAAATATTTTGATAAGTTTATTATCTCATCGTGATTAGGATTGCCAGGATGAGTGATTTTATTTTAACTTGTGTGGAATTTTCTATAGTTTCTATTTTAAATATAGTTCTAGTACTAATTCCATTGCTCCGGATAAAAACAAGCTAGCGCTCATAACACATTTTTAAAGCGCTTTTATTAGTTTCACCTGTATGTTTGTTTGTAACTGACTTTTTGGGCCCTACTTTAAGCGATCACATTTAATTTAAACGTTGTAGACTTATCGAGGACACTAAAATATTTTGATAAGTTTATTATCTCATCGTGATTAGGATTGCCAGGATGAGTGATTTTATTTTAACTTGTGTGGAATTTTCTATAGTTTCTATTTTAAATATAGTTCTAGTACTAATTCCATTGCTCCGGATAAAAAAACAAGCTAGCGCTCATAACACATTTTTAAAGCGCTTTTATTAGTTTCACCTGCATGTTTGTTTGTAACTGACTCTTTGGGCTTTACTTTAAGCGATCACATTTAATTTAAACGTTGTAGACTTATCGAGGACACTAAAATATTTTGATAAGTTTATTATCTCATCGTGATGAGGATTGCCAGGATGAGTGATTTTATTTTAACTTGTGTGGAATTTTCTATAGTTTCTATTTTAAATATAGTTCTAGTACTAATTCCATTGCTCCGGATAAAAACAAGCTAGCGCTCATAACACATTTTTAAAGCGCTATTAGTTTCACCTGTATGTTTGTTTGTAACTGACTTTTGGGCCCTACTTTAAGCGATCACATTTAATTTAAACGTTGTAGACTTATCGAGGACACTAAAATATTTTGATAAGTTTATTATCTCATCGTGATTAGGATTGCCAGGATGAGTGATTTTATTTTAACTTGTGTGGAATTTTCTATAGTTTTTATTTTAAATATAGTTCTAGTACTAATTCCATTGCTCCGGATAAAAACAAGCTAGCGCTCATAACACATTTTTAAAGCGCTTTTATTAGTTTCACCTGTACATTTGTTTGTAACTGACTCTTTGGGCCCTACTTTAAGCGATCACATTTAATTTAAACGTTGTAGACTTATCGAGGACACTAAAATATTTTGATAAGTTTATTATCTCATCGTGATGGGATTGCCAGGATGAGTGATTTTATTTTACCTTGCGTGGAATTTTCTATAGTTTCTATTTTAAATATAGTTCTAGTACTAATTCCATTGCTCCGATAAAAACAAGCTAGCGCTTATAACACATTTTTAAAGCGCTATTATTAGTTTCACCTCCATGTTTGTTTATAACTGACTCTTTTTGGGCCTTACTTTAAGCGATCACATTTAATTTAAACATTGTAGACTTATCGAGGACCCTAAAATATTTTGATAAGTTTATTATCTCATCGTGATGAGGATTGCCAGGATGAGTGATTTTATTTTAACTTGTGTGGAATTTTCTATAGTTTCTATTTTAAATATAGTTCTAGTACTAATTCCATTGCTCCGGATAAAAACAAGCTAGCTCATAACACATTTTTAAAGCGCTTTTATTAGTTTCACCTGTATGTTTGTTTGTAACTGACTCTTTTTTGGGCCCTATTTTAAGCGATCACATTTAATTTAAACATTGTATTCTTATCGATGACACTAAAATATTTTGATAAGTTTATTATCTCATCGTGATTAGGATTGCCAGGATGAGTGATTATATTTTAACTTGTGTGGAATTTTCATAGTTTCATTTCATTAAAAGTCCACAAAATAATTTCCGTAAAGTGACGTTGATTGAGATAGCTTTTAGACCCTAAAGATATCAAAGGAACGTGTTGGACATATCCTGAATGAATATTTGGATTTGCGAAAGCTCTGTTCAAAGTGGGTGTCGCGCAGAGCTCACAATCGTCCCAAAACAACAACGAATGGATGATTCCCAAGCAGTGTTTGGAGCTGTTCAATTGTAGTAAACAGCTGTCCAATTTATACACGTGTCTTTTGAAGGTTAGGCTAACTAAAAAGCATATGGATTTAATACTAGTAGCGTCATCTATGTGTCAACCTACGAACGTTTCAGACCACCTGTTAAGTAACACAGCCACCCAAATGGAATTTCTCAACAATGTGTAGATGGGAAATGAAAGATATGTACAGGGCAAATTGTTTTATCTCACTTTAAACTTCGATATGAGATTTTAATGGTGAAAAGAAGATTTTTTTACACGTAACTCATTCGCATTTATATAACAATTAACTTTTTAAATAATTTTTTTTTATTAAATTCCTACTATTAGCTCACACTCACTCTATATATATCTTGTTCACATTTTCAATCGTTCATAAAATCGTACTTTCTATTCATCCACTCGAGTTTAAATACATTTTTTTTAAAACTTGTAGTGGATGACACGTGATGTTAGCACAGTTTTTTTCAAATATTAATTCATTCATTAAATTTAATTCATTAATTTTAGTTTTTTTTTAGATTTAAGTTGCCTGCATCTACCAATAGATGACGCCAGATGTAAGATTAAACTTTCAACTTCATTTATAAAGGACTTTTCTGCAATAGAGTGAAAAAAAGTAGGAATTGACTTAAAAATTTTTTTTTATACTTGCTTTTAAATAAATTAAAAAAATATAAAATTGAAAATAACTAATTAAATAAAGATTAGTTATTCAATTTACTCCGTTAATCATTTTCCATCCATGTTGTTTAAGAGCTCAGAAAATCTCAGTTTAAACTAGGGTAAAAATTTATTTAAATACTTATAAAATGTTTGACCCGTTTTTTTTTGCCTACATATTTTATAGCTTACTTTAATTTAGCTTCAACCACAGCAAAGTATGTATATCGTGTGTAATGTTTTACAATTTTTCATGGTTAACTTTTTTTACTGGCTAAATTGTAAGACCATTTTTTTTTTTCAAAAACTCTTTATTTATTCTTCCAAATTTATTTCATCGCCTTCAAATCATCCCCTCCGACACAATGCACTTATGCCAACTTTTTTTTTCCAATCCTCAATGCATGCTGAAAAGTCATCGGCAGGGAAGGACTTCAAAGCGCGCTGCGATTCATGTTGAATCTCTTCAAACGACTCAAAACGGTGTCCCCGGAGTAGTCTTTTTGAGTTCAGGGAACTGCCGGAAGATCTCACGGCGTGAATACAGTGGTTGTGGAACGATATGGGCTTCGTTTTTGGCGGAAAAAGTCACAAAGAATCAATGCAGTGTGAGCTGGCGCATTTAGTGTTTTCGATACCCATCGAGATTTGGCTCGTTTGAGGCCCAAAATGGAATGGACATATACTTTTGAAATTCCCACATTATCAGCAAGGTTTCTAATTGTAAATCGACGACTTGCAATCTTTAAATTTTTGGTCGTGGGCTTCTTCGGTTGAAGTGGAGGGTCGACTCGAGGGCTCTTCGTCTTCAACGCGTTCTCTGCTTTCTTTGAATTGTTTATAGCACTTCTAAATATTTCTTTCCGATATAGGAAAGGCTCTCCGAATGCCTTCTGCAACATTCTATACGTTTCCGCATACAAAATTGAATGCAGGTTCTTTGCTCAATGTATTCGGAGATTTAAAAAATCGCCGGAATCAGTTTTAGAGTCTCACAAGGTCAAGCGTAACTCAAGCACAAATGAATATTTTGACGTCACATGTCACACAGATGTCAAGCACAGCCAAAAAAAGAAACAACAAAAAATTGAAATTCCATAAGCCCGGAAATTTTAAATTGAAAATGGGTCTTACTTTTTGGACACAGTAGTAAGTCTAAGTTTTCAAAGAACCAACATAGCTAATGCAGTTTCGGTAATTTTTCGCTTTTGCTTGGATGCAGGTTCTGGACCATCGTAACTCGATCTTTGCTTGAAAACTCTCATCTTATAAGTGAAATAAAATAATCCAATTCAATCTGCAGATAAATTTAGAAAAATAATTCTAATTCTAATAATTCGGTTCACTTAAAAATGGAAAGATGTGTCAAACAAATGACAGATATCATGAAACATTGTTTTTGATAGAAACTTCGCAGTTTTGCCCTACAACATAACTTACAACTCCATTCGCCAATAAGTATTCACTTGCTTCTATTATTATGGGATAAGGGAAGTAGTTATTTTTCAATCTGTATAGTAATTTACAATTTATTTCATTTATACATACATTTAGAGGAAGAAAAAACACTGTTCTAGTTGTAAGTAGAAGTCATCTGCATTTATGGTTACGCTCTTAATTTGGAATGACTTGGCGATTAGTGTGTCGGTCTTCTAAATCGAATTTTCCCTATCCGGAGCCGGTGGTTATAAATCTCGTGGTCCGAAATCATTTTACAATGACGGGTGAAAACCTTTACATTGCATCTTTTGATTGTTTATTACGAATTGTGGTGATAACAGCGAATCAAGTGGATTCACCAAAGTAGTGTTCCCACTCTAAAAGGGGTCAAATATGAGGCTTAATATCGAAAAGAATGGGCCCATAAAATAATTTAAAACTGTTTTTTTTAAATATTCAATATCGATTTTCTTTATCATCATGCGCGAATATGACAATGTTTTCTGACGTTTGCAAAAATGATAAGAAAATAATGTGGATGACTGTAAATTTTCATTTTTTTAAAAAACTTTTATTTAAAACAAACACTTATTTGCCGCTGGATTTCAATCGTGTTTGCTTTAAAATGTAATGTAATGTGACTCATTTTGAACTGTCTGGCTAGATCAGATCAAAATGAGTCACCAAATCAGATAAAAAAATCGCCACACCTAATTCATAGGTCAGAAACTAAGAGATCTAAACAAGTTCTAGGTCTAAATAAGTTCCTTGACCAGAACAAATAGATCAAAATATTCTGTCAGGGTCCATTATGTTTATGGAAGTGAATTGAGCCCTCACTTAATATTATATGTTCCGCTGATGATATCAGAGATAGAATTTGTATACACTTATACATTCGTACCGGATTTTGATTTTTATTTGGTGATTGTTACATCATTTATTAAAGGAGTTGATCCAATTGGAATCATGATTTTTTTTTATTTCCAATGGCAGGCTACAATAAGCAATAAAATAAAAAGTCCACAGGAACATGAAAAACAATAACGAGAATCGAAGGAAATCACATAGTGACATGTTTAGCCCATAAGGACCCAGTAACGCCCTTACGCAGTAGAGGAAACAAGTGCAGGGCAGACAGGAAGGTGAGATGAATCCACGTCCTCTCCAAGACTGCAGAGCATGCATTTTGGGCTTTCAAATATTTTCATTCTTAGAAGAGGATTGGCCAAACTATCATGGCCGTCAGGAGTCTGAAAAGGGCAACAGCTTTAAACCTGGGCTGATCAGGGATGTTTAGAATAAAGTTAAACCAGATTGTAGACGAGTTTGCCTTCAAGGAAATTATTAGACAGAGTGTTCCGAAAAAAAAAGTCTCGGATTATCAGTTTCATCGAGTGAAAAGAGAAGTCTTTACAAAAAATTTGGGTGATGGTTGTTCCTTTTTGGCAAAGAGAATCCGCCTTCACATTACCTAAGATCCCACAGGGGCCTGGGATCCACTGCAAAACGATGATGAATTTTCGCGGGGGAAAAAAACCCGATTTTTTCATTATTCTATTTTAAAGATGAGATTTTCAACTTTCGTTCCGAGTTTGTTTCCAGAGTCCTTAGAAGTTGAGTTGCAGCCGTTTCATTACGATGCCAAATTCAAAGCTTTCAAATTGGATTTCTGGTAAACAACGCTCTACAACAGGGGTCTCCAAACTTTCCAGCCTTCAGGCCTAATGTTTACTCCAGTAAGTAACAAGGGCCAAAACCGTTTTAGTTTTTCTGCCATTATCTGTAATTTTCTAGACTAATCATCAGTACGCTCTCTGAGCGAGCATACGCTTGCTAAATTCGATTCATTCTCCAAAATGATGTACACAAAGAATATTTACAGATCTAAGTTAGCCGATGACATCTTACATCTCTTTTAATAATTGGTACAAGTAAAATTGATCCACTATTGTCAGTGAAAAACCGCAATTACATAAATCTCATTAGTATTTTTTTACAAGTGGATACCCCCCCCGGTTTCATTCGCGTTCATTTAGGTTTTCCGTTCTGAGCGATTTTCAGGATAAAAATCATATGTTTGATTCAGAATATATACATTCCAAACATCGATATAATACACATGCGATACTCTTTACATAACTACCGAGTGTAACCGCGAGATGTTCACTAGTTTATAATGTTGGTGGGATTCATTTCAATTACTTGTTAGTTGTTATGCTTAAGTTAAATTTTCTGCGTATTATGCTTTGCCATTAAGCTTTGCCTAGCAAGTAAATAAAAATGAGTTATTATCATTCTGTGTTTTTTTATCAACTTATTACAGCAACAATAAGCTATTCGATGTCGCTGGCCGGATTGATGAAACTGACGGGCCGTAGTTTGGAGACCCCTGCTCTACAATAACAGTCGTAATCGTTATAATTGTCTTCAGAATCTAATGCAATTTTCACTGGATGTTTTGAATGATGTAATGCAAGCTCTGAAGTTTCAATATACTCATTTAAAGATGAGTTGTTGGCATTTTCGTTAATAACATTCCTTTATTTGTACTCTATTTTGATTCAAATTGATTTGATGGGCTGTAGCTCAGCTGTGCTTCAGAACAGTATCCTTCGTTGAGTCCAAAGCATGCATAATGGATAAGATGGCTGCATGCATGCAAGTCAGTGGGATAGGTTTTACATATTGATTTAATTTGGAATATTGCTCGGCAAATTTCAACTCATCATGTGCGAACATTCGAGAACGGACGAATAAGCTCAGGAATAGGCCAATGTTTAATAGTGCACGAGATATAGGAAGCGATGGATTGGGATACTATAATAATTAGCCAGCTTCAATAGTCATATGAATATAGCAACGTTGAATAGATCAAGAACTTCATGAAGAATGAATTGTTCAAGAATCTCTAAAAGAATATACAAAAGTAAGATAAATGTCGTCATAAATGGAGAAGGAAGTATTCCCAATTTTACAAGAAACGTTGTCACGTACAATACCCGAAATAATGCACCAAAATTTGAATATTCTAGGCATACATGAGAATGAAAGAATTCCAAATACAATAAGAAGCACTATACAGCTCAATAGGCATGGGAAAACGCCGAAAAGTGATAAATATGAAAAAGAAGAAATTGGTCAACGCACACAATTGAATATAGAAATGAATATAGAAATCCCAGCCCAAAACATAGAAAAGTGCTTCAAAACCATACTACAAAACACTTGAAGCAAAAGTCAAATTCTCCAGAAAATTTCTGAAGATGTTAATAACGTTACGTTATTTATGAATATTTCAAGAGTTAAGGGAGCCATTGTACCATTTTTCTGCCAAAATTTGCTTGGCCCTCATTTCGGATGACGTCATGGGCCCCTAACCAGGACACCATCACGTTCACACACGATAATTAACAAAAAATGTGCTTGCGTATATTTTAATTTTCATATCTGTCAACCCAATGTAACACCGTCGTCCAAAAATACATATAACATCATTTGAAAAATTTCAGCTCTGAATGAGATCGTTTACTTTAACGTATTTATAATTTATGTAGCTATTGGGGCCTGAATGGAAGAGTGGCTAGCGCTCTGTCACTCGGTGACACAGGTTTCGGGTTCGAGTGCCGTGGATGTTTGTAGTGGTTCGGAATCCACTTTAAACCGTAGGTCCCGGTCTAATAGGATCGTAGAGCTTTGCAGGGGTATTGTTACTCCGCGTCCGTGGCTTATCTTCGAATTACACGCGCCCCCTGTGTAGTGCAAGTGAGTAACGTTTGTGCAGCGCTTGCCAAGGCATCAAAGACGGTTGCCAGCTGCTTGGAACAAAAAAAAATATATTTGTCAACGATTTATGACCAAATAAATGTAACAATAACTTAAAAAAAAAAAAAAAAGCATAAAACATCATTTGAAAAATACGGCTCTGAACCAGATCGATTACTTTAACTTACTGTATAGTTTTTTTTAATGCAGCTGGCAAACACTAAGATAGTTTGTCTTGGATGCCTTAAGACAAGCGCCGCACGATGTTACTCTCTCAGCACTAACCAGGAGGTGTAGCTTGCAGATAAGCTACTTACGCGGAGAGCAACACTACCCCCGCAACGGCTCGATCCCAATCGATTCTACGTCTTAAAGTAAATTCCAAACCCTCCAAACATCCTGGCGTCACCGAGTCTCAAACCCGAAACTTATGGTACCGAGTGCCATAGCCTTAGCCACTCGATCATCAGGCTTTCTACTTGTTTATAGTTTTGTAGCTATTTTTCTATAAACTTACACACGGAACAAAAAATTATTCCAGTAAAGAAACAAACAATGCATTTCATCCTTAGAAAAATGTAGCTAAATAAAGTCCGTAATGATTGTGCGACCACAAGAAATCCCACACATGAAGCATTTTATATTAAAAAAAAAAACCTTTCCTTCAAGAGATTCCCCGAGAGTCCCAAATATTGTTGAGATGCCGGTTTATTAATCACAGATTATCCTCCGAATCTTTCCGGCGTCCAGGAAATTTTCGGGAAAAACAGGAAATGCGGAGGATCCGGAGAAAAGAGAACCCCTTTCGCCATTGGTCAGAATCCCCGTGACGTCATCCACCCCCGCATCTCCCAGTGGTAGAAAAGAGGGGGAGAGAGCACGCCCAAAAGTCGAGTCCGGGGACGTCATTCAACAAGTGTGCCTGTCCACACGCGATCACCGGTTGGAGTCCCCCACAGCCGCTTGGAAACCTTCAGGTAAGCCATTGATTTCTACTCACTCAGATTCCAGTGATTCCACTTTTGATTTAGAATTAGAGCTTGCGTACATATTTGCAAAAACAATTTAAAATTTAATAACCAATGAAATATGAATCCTAGTTGTTTTTATGTGTGGTTTATTTAGCTTATTCTACACATTTTGCATCGTCAACTCGCATACTTACGAATGTTGATATATATATATTTTTTAATACGCTTTTATTAGTTTCACCTGTATGTTTGTTTGTTTGTAACTGACTCTTTGGGCTCGATTTTGCCCTACTTTAAGCGATCACATTTAATTGAAACGTTGTAGACTTTATCAAGGACACTAAAATATTTTGATAAGTTTATTATCTCATCATGATTGGGATCGTCAGGTTGAGTGATTTTATTTTTTAACTTATGAAGAGCAATTTAACCCATGCTGAATGAAAGTACCCAAGACATTCAAACCTACGTGACTCAACGGATAAAGTGCCTGATTACGGATTTGGAGATTCCCTGTTCGAATTCTGGCTGGCTCGACCTGTTCGCATTTAGCCCTTATTTTACTCGCAATTAAGTTATTGTAAGAACTCTAGTTCCAGTCCTCCGTACCGGGACGTCATTTAAATATTATAGTTTAAAAAGACTAAAAACACGCTTTTAGATTTAATCAAACTAAAAAATAATTGTTAAGATAAGAATAAATGGGGTGCTCGATATCCATCGTTATAATTTTTCACTCGTTTCATTTCGAAATGCAGAGTTAGTTTAAAAATGTCATACAAAGCACACCACGCTTTTAGAACAGTGACATTCATTTTCTCGTCAGTCATTTTATTCTTATGATAATAATTATTTTTTACTTTTAGTTTGATTCACTCTAAAAATGTTAAGTTTTCAATGTTTTCAATTTTTTAATGTCTTTTTTAATGTTTTCAAACTATAATTTATTTTATTTAGAATTAGAGCTTACGTCAGCATTTGAAAAACAATTTAAAATTGAATGACCCAAGAAATAGTTATTTTTATGATTGTTTTATTTAGCTTATTCTACTCATTTTGCCCCGTCAATTCGCATACTTACGAATGTCGATCTATTTTTTTATTAGCAATGCTTGAAAATATGATGAAGAAAGAATCAATTTTATTAATATGTATGTCTGCATACGTAAGATGAATTTTTAAATAGATCTTAAATGTCGAAAATGTTTGTTTGAATCATATTTTTTTTTTATCCTAATTGTTTTTTAGAGTCATTTAAATTTGAAATTTATTAATGGACATTTAAAAAAAAATCCTTTTGAAGGAACCCAAAAATTAAGGGGGAGGTTCGTCTTATTGCTAATATTTTATTACAATTGTGTTATTTTCTATTACAAAAATAAAACATTAGAAATTATTATAAATCTTGATAATTGTTAATCTTGAATATCTTGATTATCTTGATATAAATAAATTTTGATATATAAATCTTGATATAAATAAATTTTGATACATAAATCTTGATAATCTTATAAATCTTAATAATTAATCTTGATGCAATTAAGATTTATTATAAATCTTTTTTTACCTCCTACGTTTTACCTTCATAGTGTCAAATAAATATTTGCTTTACTCATAGAACGAATCTGTAAGTAAAAATAATAGCAATCTATGTAACAAAAAATAAATCTAATAATATCCTTTAATCAATAGAAATTCATCTTTACCTCTTAATCTCAAAATTCTAATATATCTCTCTTATCTTCGTCCAGTATTAGCTTATGCAAGCCCAGTTTGGGGTTTTGTTGCACGTACAGATTTTGAAATTATTCAAAGGCTTGAGAATAAAAACTCTCAGAATGTTAACGAATTCACCCTTGTACTTTCGTAATGACGATATTAGACGAGCTCTCTCGATTCCAAGTTTAAGACAATTTGTTCACAAAATTTCTACTCAATTCTATAATGATATGCGAAACATCAATAACCCCGTTTTAAATATCCTACAAAATTACGATTATGATATTTCTTCCCGCAAACCTAGCAAAAGACCTCGCACTGTTCTAAATATTTTAAATTAATTCCTTACAACTGCCTAGATGAAAAAAAGTTCACTTCTTCTTATTTTTTTTTTTTGTTTTTACATGCTACTGATTTCATCAACATCTACACTTTTGAATAAATCTTTAAAATTAAATAAATCTTTTTTTTTTTTTTTAAAAAAAAAAGGGCATTTAATTATCTATTTTTCTTATTAACTCAAAGGGCATGAGACCACCGCTATGTTTCAACATTTTACAGTGAAGGACCTACTGGCCGCTACACGGCCAAGGATCTCCGTGTTAATCTACAATGCTGCTATAACATGCAAATGATTTCATCAACATCTACACTTTTAAAATTTTTATTATTTTTCATTTTATAATTTTATTTAATAAATAATTCTTTTTTAAAAAAGGGCATTTAATTATATATTTTGCTTATTAACTCGAAGGGCATGAGACCACCGCTATGTTTCAACATCTTACAAAGAAGGAGCTACGCGGCCAAGATCTCCGTAATAATCTACAAAAACAGATCTAATAATATTACATTAAATGTAAGTATTTAATTCACTTTAAGTGTAATAGAAGAAAATAACAGTATTTACACAAAAAAATGTCCTTTTGTGTTGTAGTAAAATTACTTCCTAAGTTTAAATATGTCAAAACCTTATGATCTCCACCGTTGGGAAAAAATGGTTTCGATTGCGAATATTTCATTCCTCGCGTCAAATATCTCCATTGTTTTGTTTAAGAAGTTTTAAATTCATTTTTCATTTGAAGGGCTAAAATCATATTTTAAAACTTTATACAAATACAATCAGAAGTATATTTATAAAAGTCTGTTTTAAATGGAGCATGTATATGAATAATGAATGTATGTATATAAAATGGAGATTGGTTTGTCGCTCTGCGGTCATCTTGTGCACACTTTAGGCTGAATAGACCGGGGCATAGTTTAACATTGATTGCTCACAAACATCCATGCCACCGCCAGGATTCGAACCTGATGCTCGGGATACCAACGGCTAGAGAGCTGGCCACATAAAATGTAGAAACGTATGTGATTTATAATGAGTATAAAGTGTAGAATGTGTCTTTATAATGTATAATACGAAGAAGATATAAAGAATAATGTAGGCATATAAAATGCAGGTTGTGTGTATGTATTGTATGTGTATAAAATGTAGAATGTTCGGAGACTATAGCTGCTTCGAATGAGCGCTTTGCATGGAAACTTTTTACATTCGTATATCGTACGATAGAAAACGCGACGCACAGAACGCTAGCACAAATTGCCATCGAGTCTTCTTTTATTTTAGAGCAGTGACAAAAAGGAACATTGAATGCGAGGAAACGAACGTCTGATCGATGCAGTACATCGAGCTCCTGATGTCTACCAGATCAATGGTGTTCGTGCTGGGGAAGATCCTTATAAACTCGAAGCGGCCTTTTGTATCTCAGGTTCGAATCCTGGCGGTGGCATGGATGTTTGTGAGCGGGTCGAAATCCACTTTAAACTGTAGGTCCCGGTCTATTTAGCCTAAAGTGTGCACAAGATGACAGCAGAACGACAAACCAAACCTTATAAACTCGGAGCATTATAAATCTGGGAAAAGTATTCTAAATGTGCGTTGTATGGATATTTGAGCGTGAACGAGAATTTTAAAAATTTTTCTGGGAAAATGTGGGCAAGCTATGGATGGGTTTTGAACGGGATGTCTTCCAGATAGATTTCTCAGGAGCGATTAACACTCGCATTTACGTGTTTTATGGAAATAACCCTGGAAAACATCCGTCAGAAAGCTTGACTGTTAACGCAAATTTTAACACTGTAATAATCATTCTTAAATGTCCCTTTACTGAGAACTAGAGGTGTGGAAAAATCCGACTCATTTATAAAAACAATTTACATTTTCCCAAAATTCTAGGAACCAATGTTAAAAAAGAAAGGGGCTTGAATGGCCGAGTGACTAGCGCTCTGTTGTTCGGTACCACAGGTTTCGGGTTCGAGTCCCGGCGGTGCCATGGATGTTTGGAGTGGTTCGAATCCACTTTAAGCCGTAGGTCCCGGTCCTAATAGGATCGTAGAACGTTGCGGGGCATTGTTACTCCGCGTCCGTGGCTTATCTTCACCTTAATAATACCTTACACCTTAATAATAATAATAATAATATCTTCACACCTTAATCACATACATCTAACAACGAATCACTGATGGTAGATCTCAAGTTTCTCTTCTGGGTCCAGTTTGACACAAGTGACATCCCAGAGAGTGATTTTGCAAGCGAATTTATCTATGTGGATGACGCAGCAATATTTACTCTGGAAAACGCGCCTCATATAGCCAGGAATCAACTACAGGTCACATTTTAATATTAAAAATTTTCTGCCTGAATTCTCGATAAATAAAAATGAACACCTCAAAATGTGTTGCAGTCATGTGTGGTTTGAAGCGAAAACTTGCAACACTTTTGCAACACGGCAATCCCAACATACTCTGGTCTAGATATCGAAGGAGAACTGGTATATTCAGCATGGTATGGACGTTGGCAACTATTTTGTTCAAGCGATTTAAACTTGAGTTCGGGGCCTGAATGGTCGCTCTGGCGCTCGGTACCACAGGTTTCGGGTTCGAGTCCCAGCGGTGCCAAGGATGTCTGTAGTAGTTCGGAATCCACTTTAAGCCGTAGGTCCCGGTCTCATATGACTGTAAGAGCATCAGGAGCAAAAGTCAGACTTCTACCTACGGTTACTCCATCACAACAGAAGCTGCTCCTTTCCCTCCATCCATGAGTAGATCCCTCATGGGATGTCTGTCCCGCACTGCAGGACATTAAGCATTAGTCACAGCAACATTGCACGTAAATTCACGTGATTACCAAAGATAAATAAATACACGAGATAAGAAAGAAATGCTATTATGTTTATATAAAGGAATATTTTATTTTTTAATCCTTTTGTGGGGTGGGGATATATTACTAAACCACATCACCGTGCTTAGAGCTGAGTTGCCCCTTTACAGTTTGGGAATGATGTGGGGAGAGAATTGGGACAGAGAAGAAGTGTTTGGCTCTTTGACACTCTACGGTCATAGGAGACCGGAACCTACGGCTTAAAGTAGATTCGAATCGCTACAAACATCCATGGTACCGCCGGGATTTGAACCCAAAACCTGTGATACCGAACGTCAGAGCACTAGCCAAACGACCATCAGGCCCCGGGGATATATTACACAATAAAATTTATGACTAAAATATAAATGTGAGATATTTAGAAAAATTAATGTTACATTTATTGGCGGCTAATAAAATAAAGGGGCCTTATGGCCAAGTGAACGACGCTTGGTGCCACAGGTTTTGGATTCCAATCCCAGCGGTGCCATGGATGTTTGTAGTGGGGCCTGATGGCCCAGTGGCGACCGTAGAGCTCACAGAGCCCAATCCGACTTCTTTTCCTCCACATCCTTCCCAAACTGTAAAGGGGGCAACTCAGCTCTAGGCACGGGGATGTGTAGTAGTAGATGTTTGTAGTGGTTCGAAATCCCCTTTTAAGCCGTAGGTCCCGGTCTGATAGGACCTAGAAAATAACGAATCGACGTTTTCCTGGTCGAAAGTGAAGTGAATATCAAAATCGTAACCTGTTCTTTCGTTAAAAGTTACTCAGCGAAAATTTTGTGAAAGTTTAAGTGAAATTTTTTTGTTTGTAAAAAGCTGTTTTTCCAAAATGCAGAATCTTTCTTAATAGATAAATTGATTTGTTTTCTCCTTATTATTATTATGCTTCTCGGGATTTCTTTTTAAACAGCATCAGTTTTTCATTTTTCTCCGAAACGGTTAAACATTTTATATTCTTAATGAGTATTATAATAATACGAGAATTTTCTTTCAAAACAATTGGCAAATTTTTAATTAAAAAAAAAAAATTAATTATTTAAGAAATTAAGTTTAAGAAAATGTATGTCAAGTTACCAAATAAAATTTAAGTATGAGAAAGAAAAACAATATTCTTCATATTAAACCATACAATTTAATTTTTTTCTGTGTATTTTAAAACTATTTCATAAATACTGTGATATATAACATACAGGGGCGGATTTTCCTATAAGTTAACTAGGCTTCAGCCTAGGGCCTCCAGATCAAGAGGGGCCTACATTTAAATTGTTAGCAAAATTAAAATGACACTGTTCTAAAAACAATAAACACTGAATCGAAAATAAGGATTGAATTTGGATTGAATCAGTTCATAAATAAAATAACTATTAGCATAAAATTTAATATTATATACAATTTGATATTTTCTTTTTTTTGTGATCTGGATTTTGTTTGAATAAATTTCCATTTTTGGTTTAGTTTAAAACTTAAAATTCATAACAATTCATACTTAAACTTTAAATGCACGAATTATTATGAAATAAATTTATCTGAATTGAATCTTCAATGTATTGAATGTATTTAGTTTAATTTGATAGAAAATAGGATCATTTTTATTGCATATTTTATTTTTGTGGGCAAAGATTTTTATTATATGAATTTTGTTTCTTTTGTAAATGTCTTGTGTTATGTTTGATGAGTTATTGTTACAAGTACTCTATAGGGTGCTGAGAATAAATGTCCAGATAAGTGTTCTCGACTTTCTTTCATTTTTTATAAAGATTAGTACCCATCACAACATGTTTCATTTAACATATTGTTACATATCGCAGCAATGTTGCATTTTGTCATCTCTCATGGAATTTTACAAACTTAAATATGGGAGGGGGCCTCATAAGTGGAATAGCCTAGGCCTGCACAAGAATGTAATTCTAAACTTCATTCAAAAAACATTCTGAAATAATGTAGATAAACTGTAATACATTATATATATATATATATATATATATATATATAATATATATATATATATATATATATATATATATATAATCAACGGTGGACCAATGCGGCTCATAGGATCGCATTCGGTTCTTTCTGTGTTCAAATGCGGTTCAAGATCAGTGTATTTTTAAATAAATTTTACACCAACGTAATCTGAAGTCAAAGAAATTGAACCCTTTTCTTCGTACAAAGGCAAGTTTCTCCAATATTTAGAAAAATATTAAATGAATGAATGAATATGAAAAGATAAAATGAAGGAATATCAAGAAAGCTTCGAAGAGTTGAAAGCGAATTTTAAAACCAGATTTGAATATCTGAGTAGTTCCAAATCTGCACTCGCGTTTTGTGCTAATCCATTTGCAACGGATATTATTCGAAATGGATTTCCGGATGCAGTTCCTTCCGAGGAGTTTACTATCGACAGAAATATAAATTCCAGAATGAAGGCGGATCAGACATTTTAGAACAAATCTCTTTCCCTGACTGAATTTTGGCAAATGTGGGCCGGATAGAAATTATCCTAACTCAAAGAAAGTAGCTTGGACCTTGTTTTCAATTTTTAATACAGCATATTCTTCTAAATGTCTACACTCAACTATGAGGTTTGAGAAGTCGAAATATCGCCCACAACTAACTGATCAGCATTTTAAAGGATTGCCCTTGACAAATGACAAGCCAGACTTCAGAA
Organism: Caerostris extrusa; assembly: GCA_021605095.1. Taxonomy (NCBI): domain Eukaryota; kingdom Metazoa; phylum Arthropoda; class Arachnida; order Araneae; family Araneidae; genus Caerostris; species Caerostris extrusa. The sequence goes on from BPLR01005859.1 coordinate 16,422, forward strand.
AATTGTCAAAGGAAAATCGATTGAACTTACATTTATTAAATATTTTGTTGTTTTGCTACTTACTACATTATTTTTTTATTCTATAAAATTATTACTTTTACCATTACCTATATTCTTTTAAGCTATAGTGTTTATTTAATTTTAAATAATTTTAAATGAATTTTAGCTATTGTATATAACTTTATTAAAAAGATGACATGGTTCCCAGAAGAAACATAAAACCTGTAGGAAACTCCGGTTGACCTAATATCTGCCTACCTCTAATATATACACTCAAGATCCAAAAACATTATGACCACCCCTACATTTTGCAATGAACTCGCCTGCATGACGTGAAAGGCACGTGATCGGGTGGAAGTGGTATTTAACTGGTATTAAGTGGTGGTATTAATCCATGCCAAGGCGGGTTGAAGCTGTGTTGCGCCATAGGTGGGCCAACTCGTTATTGACAGGTGGTCATAATGTTTTGGCTCTTGAGTGTAATATATATATATATATATATATATACATATATATATATATATATATATATATATATATATATATATATATATATATATATATATATATATATAAATTTGTGTTTGTGTGTTTGAATGTAAATGAAATTTTGTATTTCCAGAAACCCCTAATTAAACGAAATAGTAATTTTAATAATGTCTAACAAAAAAACTCTTTTTAATAAATCTCTAAATTCGTAAAACTACTTTGATAAGTAATTTTTAGATTTAGGCTAATTATGTAATTTTTTTTAATAAGCCAATAATAATTTCTTTGCTTAGGCTAATTAATAGGCTTTTTATATTCACTAATAAAGTTCTTCAGAACTTTATCGAATTCTATACTTAATGAAGCTGAGTTTAAGAGGCCGAGCAAGGAAAGTTGGAAGAATGGCCTTCTTCCTAGCAAGATTAGAAAGAAATTTCTCTAAAAAGTTTCGAAATTCGTGATAATTAATTCGAGATTGTTAACAATATTAGGGCACGGAGCGAACTTGACGCCGGCTTCGTCTAATTTGCATGCACCATTAAGAGGATTTCCTCTTTAGGGAAGATAAATACACGGCTATATTACGCAAAAAAAAAATGACAGCAAAACAGTTATTCAACTATCCTAAAAAAGTTATTTGTGAAAAGCCCTTTTGTTGCGTGAATTCATAACAAAATTTCTATACAAGAGAATTACAGAATTTAAGAATATTAAATGAATGTATGATTGTTATATCTCAGGCTTGGACATTTTAAGATACTAATTTTCACGGATAGTACAGTTTATTTCTGAAAATAAAGTTTAATTAAGACTTTTAACTTTTTTTTTAACAAGATCTAGCATAAAAAACAAGTAGTATATATATAAAAAAATTTTAAGTTAATTCCTACTTTTTTTTTTTTTTTTTCACTCTATTGCAGAATGTCCTTTTTACAAATAATTTTCATTCATTTTTTAAGTTTATCTGGCGGACGCAACTTAAATCTAAAAAAAAAAATAAAAATAATAAATTAAAATTTAATTAGTGAATTAATAATTGAAAAACTGTATTAGCATCCAGTGTCATCCACTACAAGTTTAAAAAAATGTATTTGAACTCGAGTGGAGGAATAAAAAGTATTTCATCAACGATTGAAAATGTGAAAAGATATATATATAGGGAGAGTGTGAGCTAATAGAAGGAATTGAAAAAGTAAAAGAAGCAATGGTTCCTTGCAAAAAAAAAAAAAAAAAAAAAAAAAAAAAAATCATAACAACAATGTTGCCAACTTTATTCCACAAAAGAAAACCCCAGTAAATAAACAAAAAGTAAACAAACAATCGTGTAAGCCTTTTTTGTAGGATTTACTGAATGATTTAGAACGTTCGTTATGAATATCTTGGATATTAACAATCGTCTAGTGCCGTCCTTCTAATCATTCTAGCAGCATTCCAAAGTCACTGACATTATTGAATATCTCCCCAAACATCGAGACCCTTCACAAATATTTCGCATTTTGCATATTTTAACAGAAAAATTGAGAGTTAATATAACTTTTTTTCTAATAACATATTTATCTCTAGTTTGGAAATGTTTTCTGTCGTTCACTTTGTATGGTGTACATTTTGCGTAATTTTACAAAAAAAAAATTGTGAGTTAATATAACTTTTTGTATGTCATTTAGAAGCCTTAAGACTTACTAACCCATTTATTTCATTAATTCTTGAAAATATACCAACTATTCTTATTGTTATTAATTATCGGGGTCATGTGTATTGTTTAATATTTCATTAGAAGATGCTAATTCACTAAAAATTAACTATGACTCGCATAATTTGTAGCAATATTATACCATCCAATTTCTGCTGAAAAATAAAAAAGAGTGGTGATATTGATTTAGAAGACGTTCATTAATGTCGCTGTATTATTATTATTTTCATAATTTATGAAACGGCATTTCATTTTTCCATGACATCGCAAATTTTCACTGGCGAGGTTCCATTTTAGAGAATTTCAGCGGCAATTTTCTAGAAATTCAAACCCTATTTTCAACATGATGTATTTCTTATTCAATCATCACGTAATAAATACTTATTAATATTTGATGCATCTTATTCTACCTGCTATTCTTTATTTATACGTTTTTTTTTTCTTTCTCATGCAGCTGGCAAACACAGACATGGACGCCTTGGATGCCTTAAGCAAGCGCTGCACAGACGTTACTCACTTTGTATAACCCAGGTGGCGGGTGTAACTTGAAGATAAGCCACGGACCCGGAGTAGCAATGCCCCCCGCAGCGCTCTACGATCCTATTAGGAAAGGGACCTACGGCTTAAAGTGGATTCCGAACCACTACAAGCACTTATGGGTAAAAGCCGGGATTTGAACCCGATACCTGTAGTACCGAATGCCAGAGCGCTAGCCATTCGGCCATCAGGCCCCTTATTTATACGTTGATTATCAAAATTCTTCGCATTAACAATTATCTTGTGAATGAGTGATGCTCATGGCAAAAATTGTCGGCATGGAATATCTCCATCTCAGGAAGATCAAAGCATGAATCATTCAATTCATAAATGCCTAATAAACCTCGGTGGGAACTGAGGAAGCTGAGGGAATTCAGTCATCGAGTAATGATTTTTCTTTATCAATAAGGAATCGAGCACACAATGCATGATGCATTCTCCAACCATCGCTGCAACTCAACATGAAAACCCAACCATCAAAGACGGATGCTCAAAAATGAACGGATTAATTCGCGTGTTTCCAGTAGCGATTCATTATTAGCAACGCAGAATCTGTTTGACAGTTTCAAACAGTCAATACCACGCGAACAAAACAGTAAGATTTTGTAATGTCAAATTCAATATTTAAGTAATGAAATTCTACGTCGTCATAAGATGAATCAAGGATAGCGTCCTATTGTTTTAGATTTAAATATTAACGTTAAATAACAAAATACAATTTTTTTTTTTATTCAAATAATACTTATTTTTATGAATGATATTCTTTTTTAAAACACTCGCCACTCGAAATAGAAGTTTCGTTAAGTCTATTAAATTGAATCGAATAAATTTTAAATCTTCTTTAAACAATCATGCACTTTTTTTCCCTATATGTTTTTCTTTAATACGGGGGTGGGGAAGTCGGTATAAAAATAGGACTTCCGACTTTTGTAAAAGTAATTATTATTTTTTTCCAAAATTTTGAGAATGAATGTTAATTAAGGAGGCAATTCAACTCAGTTGAACTTCATTCAACTCAACTCAATTGAATTCAGTTGAGAATTCAATAATAAAACCTAGAATTCAATAATCAAGAACAGTTTCTAGGGTTGCATATGAAGAAGCCAATATCAATGTTTGGAATATTTTAAAATGCGAAGGTTCACTATTCAAAGCATGCGAAATTTATTTATGAAAATCAAATTTAATTTATCCCAGACTGTCAAATTGTCCATTTGTTAAATGTACCAGGTCTTTTTTTATATTTATTCTGTGTGTGAATATTTATATATTTAAGGTAAAGTTATTTTATAAAATAATTTACAAGTGTGTGTATATATTATGTGTGCCTAATTTAGAGAACACTTATTTTGAAAGAATTTGTTACTTTTATTAAACTACGCTGTCAATTTTTAATTTGCACTTTTCCTAATATTTTTACGTGAATACCATTTATTTAGCTTCGTACTTTTGTTCTTCACTAATCTCTTCTCAGACGTAATATCTTCCTACCTTTTATAATCCCTTCGTTCATAATTTTGCAGCCTCTTTTTCTATTCCCTTATTTAAGTGATAGAATTTAAAGAATTATAAGTGAAAGTACCATTCCTGCTCCTTTCTAATTATCCTTATTGCTTTGATGGATATTCTTTCCACTCTCTGATTTACACATTCTTCGATTATTCTTCTTTTCTATTCCTTTATTTAAGTGATAGAATTTAATGAATTATAAGTGAAAGTACCATTCCTGCTCCTTTCTAATTATCCTTATTGCTTTGATGGATATTCTTTCCGCTCTCTGATTTACACATTCTTCGATGATTCTTCTTTTCTATTCCTTTATTTAAGTGATAGAATTTAATGAATTATAAGTGAAAGTACCATTCCTCCTCCTTTCTAATTATCCTTATTGCTTTGATGGATATTCTTTCCACTCTCTGATTTACACATTCTTCGATGATTCTTCTTTTCTATTAAGTGATAGAATTTAAAGAATTATAAGTGAAAGTACCATTCCTGCTCCTTTCTAATTATCCTTATTGCTTTGATGGATATTCTTTCCGCTCTCTGATTTGCACATTCTTCAATGATCCTTCTTTTTTCTATTAAGTGATAGAATTTAAAGAATTATATGAAAGTACCATTCCTGCTCCTTTCTAATTATCCTTATTGCTTTGATGGATATTCTTTCCACTCTCTGATTTACACATTCTTCGATGATTCTGCTTTTCTATTCACTTTATTTAAGTGATAGAATTTAATGAATTATAAGTGAAAGTACCATTCCTGCTCCTTTCTAATTATCCTTATTGCTTTGATGGATATTCTTTCCACTCTCTGATTTACACATTCTTCGATTATTCTTCTTTTCTATTCCTTTATTTAAGTGATAGAATTTAATGAATTATAAGTGAAAGTACCATTCCTGCTCCTTTCTAATTATCCTTATTGCTTTGATGGATATTCTTTCCGCTCTCTGATTTACACATTCTTCGATGATTCATCTTTTCTATTCCTTTATTTAAGTGATAGAATTTAATGAATTATAAGTGAAAGTACCATTCCTCCTCCTTTCTAATTATCCTTATTGCTTTGATGGATATTCTTTCCACTCTCTGATTTACACATTCTTCGATGATTCTTCTTTTCTATTAAGTGATAGAATTTAAAGAATTATAAGTGAAAGTACCATTCCTGCTCCTTTCTAATTATCCTTATTGCTTTGATGGATATTCTTTCCGCTCTCTGATTTGCACATTCTTCAATGATCCTTCTTTTCTATTAAGTGATAGAATTTAAAGAATTATAAGTGAAAGTACCATTCCTGCTCCTTTCTAATTATCCTTATTGCTTTGATGGATATTCTTTCCACTCTCTGATTTACACATTCTTCGATGATTCTTCTTTTCTATTCCTTTTATTTAAGTGATAGAATTTAATGAATTATAAGTGAAAGTACCATTCCTGCTCCTTTCTAATTATCCTTATTGCTTTGATGGATATTCTTTCCACTCTCTGATTTACACTTCGATGATTCTTCTTTTCTATTCCTTTATTTAAGTGATAGAATTTAATGAATTATAAGTGAAAGTACCATTCCTGCTCCTTTCTAATTATCCTTATTGCTTTGATGGATATTCTTTCCGCTCTCTGATTTTCACATTCTTCGATTATCCTTCTTTTCTATTCCCTTATTTAAGTGATAGAATTTAAAGAATTATAAGTGAAAGTACCATTCCTGCTCCTTTTTCTAATTATCCTTATTGCTTTGATGGATATTCTTTCCGCTCTCTGATTTACACATTCTTCGATGTTTCTTCTTTTCTATTCCTTTATTTAAGTGATAGAATTTAATGAATTATAAGTGAAAGTACTATTCGTGCTCCTTTCTAATTATCCTTATTGCTTTGATGGATATTCTTTCCGCTCTCTGATTTACACATTCTTCGATGTTTCTTCTTTTCTATTCCTTTATTTAAGTGATAGAATTTAATGAATTATAAGTGAAAGTACTATTCGTGCTCCTTTCTAATTATCCTTATTGCTTTGATGGATATTCTTTCCGCTCTATTAAGGACATTCATGCAGCGGTAACCTGCCATTGACTGTTGTTAGCAGTTTGTCTGTGGAAAGTTACATCTAGACTCTAGCTCTTCTACTAGCTACAAAATATACATTGCACATTTCGACTAACAGGGCATAATGACGGTTTTCCCCGCTCCAAAGAACATGGTGTTGTGCTACTGTAGCTTAAATTGGCATCTCGCAATGACATGCCTTTGACACTTGCCTGCAAGTACGAAGCGAAATTGCTAACGCAGATACCTAACTCGCCGGTTAATTCCGAAACGGTACGCAATTCAAAACTACGGAATGGTGAGGTCTTTGTATAGTTAATCGGGACTCGATTATCTTGACCCTAGTATAGATAATTGCCAAACTATCCTTGTTTATGTTAGAATGATCAATAGATGAGTATTTTAGATGCTTATTCAAATAAAAGGGATCCAATCTAACGCCCTACATTACAAAAATAGATTGCAATAGAAATCTGACATGGTTTGGTTTGTCGCTCTACGGTCATCTTATGCACATTTTTAGGCTGAACAGACCGGAACCTACAGTTTAGCATGGATTGCGAACCTGAAGGCTGGGATACCAAAGGCCAGAGCTCTAGCCACCAATCCGCTGAAATCGGACATGGATTACAATATTAAAGATACGAATTGAAATGCCTACTATGTACCCAATAAAATTGCTTTTAAAGCATTCAATATTCGTTCAATAGGGGCCTGAATGGACGAGTGGCTAGCGCTTTTGGCGCTCGGTACCACAGGTATCGGGTTCGAATCCCGGCGGTGCCATGGGTCTTTGTAGTGGTTCGGAATCCGCTTTAAACTGTAGGTCCCGGTCCTAATAGGATCGTAGAGCGTTGCGGGGGCATTGTTACTCCGTAGCATATCTTCAAGTTACACGTGCCCTCTGGGTAATGCGAAGTGAGTAACATCTGTGCAGCGCTTACCTTAAGGCATCCAAGACCAAGCTGTCTAAGAGGCAGCTGGATTAGAACAAAAAAATATATATTCGCTCAATATAGTAAGTATATCAATTTCTACAGTTGTGTGCAAAGCATAAAGAATCATTTCAAATTTTTTTTTTTTTTCCATTAACGATAATGGATTATCGATAGAGCGTTTTATGTCATATTTTGCTGTAAATAGAAACCATAAGCAACGTTCTATAACAACAGTTTGTTATTATTTCAACAAAACGCAGTTATTTAAATCATTAAAAAAAAAAAAAACTTTTCACGAAAAACAACATTATTTACGTACTTCAAGGCACTATAAGATAAAAAAAAAAAAAACCTTGAAATCAAATATTCTATAAACGGATGTTTTCTAATAGTTCTTCTAGAACAGCGCTTGTCATTCGCAAAAATGTGTTCTCTGACAATGTTTGCCTCCTCGACAAGAACCCCTCTCCCCTATTTCTCCTTCAAAATAATTGAATTCAACGAACGAGAGACGCCGGCAGAACGGAAGAGAGATTCTTTGTTTATTCAAATTTCGATATGCGAAATTGCGATTTCGTTCCAAAAGAATTTCTTTCGAACAGAGCTCTTTTCCCTGATTGTTCCAAAAAATAAAATGCCAAAGAAACTCTAAACTACTCCATGCAAAAGTTTACTTTATGCGTCTCAATTAATTCTTTTACGACCTTTTATCCATAAATCTATCCTTAAATTTTTATTATTTATCGGAGGATCTTTTTTTTTTAATTTTGAATCTTCTTAAAGATATCTTGGAGTTTTTTTTTATTGTCCAGAATTTTAACCACTGAAAACAAAACAATGAATGTTACATTTAAAGAGAAAAACAAACATTTTTATAAGCTAGTTAGATTTTCAAACCCTATTATATTGTTGATAAACGTTTTTACATTTGGATGGATTAAATAAATTCATTCAATTACTTCTATTAGCTCCCACTCTCCCTATATATATCTTGTTCACATTTTCAATCGTTCATAAAATACTTTTTTTTATTCATCCACTCAAGTTCAAATACATTTTCTTTGAACTTGCAGTGGATGACACTTGATGTGAATACAGTTTTTCAAATATTAATTCAGTAATTAAATTTAATTCATTCATTTTAGTTTTTTTAGATTCAAGTTGCATATATCTACCTATAGATGGCGCCAGATAAACTTAAAAAAAATGAATCAAAATTAATAATGAATGTTAAATTTAAAGAGAAAAACAAACATTTTTTATAAGCTAGTTATATTTTCAAACACTATTATTATGTTTTTGATAAAAGTATTTACAATTGAATAGATTAAATAAATTCATTTTTTTGTTTGTTTGTTTGAGGAAAAAGATATTTTTAAACAGTACGTAAACTATTTAACTTCGGCAAAATAATTTCAATTCCATTTCGTTTTTGTTTATGGAAATCTTTCACACTAGGGCGAATACAATTCAAAAAAGGTAAAAGTTTATATTAACATATTCTGCTTTAAAACATGCGATATAATCTGTGTTTCAGACTAATAGTTTAAATTTATTTTAGACTGTAGAGCATTTTACATTATGACTACCAATTATCAGGATAAATGCAAAAAAGCAACATTTGAACTCATCGAAATAGCCAACAACAAAAGCTTCATTTTAATCAAAAAAAAAAAAATTCCATGATAACGTAATGGTGTTATTTTCAAATGCCGGCCATTTACATGGAGTCATTCGTTACTCAACTTTCAGAGATGTAGCAGTTTAAGCGTTACTTAGGGTATACACTAAAAACGTCCGCTCTCTATGACCACAATGTTGAACGAACACACCCAAAAAATGGAATCTGAGCAGATTCACATTCTTCAACTGTAGCCTTTGTAGTAGAAGGACTTTCCTGCCTACAGATTTCTTGTATCATATCCGGCATAGATGCCAACATTCTGTTCGGTATCACCTCACAGGTTTCGGACACAGAACCTCAATTCGAAAATAAACGTGCAGCAAATATTGTATATTAGAAAGAATGGATCTTTTTTTCCTATACAACAAAATATATCGAACTTTATTTATTTATTTTTTGTTCTAATGCAGCTGGCAAACACTTAGACAATTGTCTTTGATGCCTTAAGGCAAGCGCTGCACCGGCGTTACTCCCTTAGCACTACCCAGGAGGTACGTGCAGCTTGAAGTTAAGCTACGGACGCGGAGTAACAACACTACCCCCGAAACGCCGTACGATCCTGTTAGACCGAGACCTACGGTTTCAAGTGGATTCGAACCCCTCCCAACATTCATAGCACCGCCAGGACTCGAACCTGAAATCTGTGGTACCGAGCGGCAGAGCGCTAGCCTCTCGGCCATTCAGGCCCACGTAACAAAATATCTATATAAATAATTTCAAAAGTAACTCATTTTCATAAAACAATTCATTTTTTTTTAAATTATTTTTCTCATAAACTTAAAAATCTAAACTAAAGAAATTAAAACGAGCGATTGATCGCTCGAGGCCAATGGAAAAGCATCTAAATTGTTTTTTGTGTGAGATAAGCCCCTGATTTAGCTTTATTAAAAGTTCCAAAACTCCTCAACTTATACACGAAAATGTACGGCATTTGTTCGCACTGAATGTGATGTAATATATTGACTAATAATTACTTCGCTGATAAATAACAGGTGGGCTAAAAAGTTCATAGGCTGACACATAGATGGCGCTACTAGCATTAAATCCATATGATTTTTAGTTATCCCTGACCTTCGAAAGACACGTGTATAAATTTTTCAGCTGTTCCACTATTAGTATGTGAGTTACAACATTTTTAGTGAAGCAACTTTTGTTAGTTTGAAAAATTGGATAAAAGGAATTTCGTGTGTTAATAAAGTATTGCTTTTTGGCGAAAAAAAATACTATTGAAACCAAGGCGTGGCTTGATAAACACTATTCGGACTTTGCACCAGGAAAATTAACAGTAGAGAAGTGGTTTGCTAAATTTAAACGAGGCGAAATGAGCACCGAGGACGATGCACGCAGTGGACGCCCCAAAGAGGCTGTTACCGAGGAAAACATCAAAAAGTCCACAAAATATTTTCTGATAACCGTAAAGTGAAGCTGATTGAAGTTGATTCAAACTGAGTGCTGCGCGTGCTCACAATCGACACAAAACAACGCCGAATTGATGATTCTAAGCAGTGTTTGGAGCTGTTCAATCGTAATAAATCCGAATTTTTGTGTCCATATGTGACAATGGAGGAAACATGGCTCTATCCTTTCACACCGGAGTCCAATCGACAGTCAGCCGAGTGGACTGCACGAGATGAACACTAAAAATGCTCTAACTCCCATACTAATAGTGCAACAGTTGTCAAATTTATACACGTGTGTTTTGAAGGTTAGGGCTAACTAAAAATCATACGGATTTAATATTAGTAGCACCATCTATGTGTCAGCCTATGATCTTTTCAGTCCACCTGTTATTTCTTTGCATGAGGAGATGGTGAAGGAAATTCATAATTTTAGAATAAAAAAAAATATTGGCGTTCGAACATCAAAGACAACAACAACAACAAAAAAAAAGGAATCATAATTTATTTCGCGCGAATGATCAGTTCATTTCTGGAATGCCATAAGGAAAAAATAGAATGCTGTCGCATTCCAAAACGTCAGAGTAAACTTCCAGTTATTTGGAATTCGAACAAATACTAAATTTCCTCTTTTATGATGATGAAATTTAATTGCATTAAGAATGACAGCTTTAATTGAACAGAAATGAACAGGATTGTTTATTCTTCCTCTCATTTCTTCTTCTAATCAAATGGAAATATTTATCGAGCAAAACTATATTCTCGTCGCATATTGCACGTCGACATTCAGAGAAAAACATGTTTGACATTCCGTCCTCTCATTAAAAAAAAATGTTAATAGAATATTTCTGTGTTTTGCTTAAATTCGTAACTGAAAAAATAGTTTTGGGGAAAATATAAGGTACAAATTATTTCATATTAAATTTCTTGGAGCAAAGAATATTCTTCGCAGCATCAGAATGAGAGTGCCATTTATTACCCTCCACTAGAATATCTCATTTATAAAAATCACAAGGTATAAGATCAGGATTGCGGAAACGTACAGAATATTGCAGAAAGCATTTGGTGAGCATTCCTATATCGAAAAGAAAGTCTTAGAAGGAGTATAAACAGTTCAAAGGCAGAGAACGCATGGGAAGACGAAGAGCCCTCTGGTCGACCCTCCAACTCAACCGAGGAAGCTCACGTCCAAAAAATTAAAGATTGGGTGCTTGCAAACCGTCGATTTACAATAAGGGACTTTGCTAATAAAGTTGGAATTACAAAAGGATCGGTCTATTCCATTTTTGGGCCGCAAACGCGTCCAATCTTGATGGGTGCCGAAAACACTGAATGCGCCAGCTCACATTGTATTGATTCTTCGTGACTCTTTCGCCCAAAATGAAACCCATATCGTTCCACAACCACCGTATTCACACCGTACGACTTCTGGCTACTCTCTAAACTCAAAAGACCACTCCGTTTTGAGTCTCTTGAAGAAATTCAACGTTAATCGGAGCGCGCTTCGAAGGCCATCCCTGCTGATGACTTTTTAGCATGCCTTCTGGATTGGAATAAATGTTGGCATATGTGCATTGTGTCCGGAGGGGATTAGTTTGAAGGCGCTGAAATAAATTTGGAAGAATAAATAAACAGTTTTTGAAAAAAAAAAAATTGGTCGTACCTTTTGGGCACATCATAATAGTTTTTTTAATCCTATGCCCTTCTCCGACCTCTAGGTGATGAGCTCGATTCAGTAAAGAACGGCAAAAACAGCCACGTAAAGCATTGAGAGCAACACAAAAAGAGACACATTTAATAACAGCAGAACATAGGATGAGGAGCTCTCCAGTCATAGTCGCGAAGGAGGCAGACATCTGTAATGACCTTGCCTTTTATGAACAGGTGACTCTGTAAGTAGTCATGGCTCTTGGCAAGTCTAAAAAGTAGACCGCTCTAAGCAAGGAACTGGGAATACTTGTTGACTTACTTAATACTGAATTCCATTTTTTTCTCAGAAGCCTCTCTCTATACGAGTTGGGCAACTGGCGTACCGGTTACAGAGTTCCAATGTGGTTCGAAGAATCACTAAACCCCTACATCTTAAAATTAGTTAAAAAATTTGCACAAATTAAGTTGCTTAAATTATTGATTATTGATGTAAAAGAAAAATAAAACAATTTAAGAAAACATCTCCTGCTTGAGAACAATCATACAAGTTGCAACGGTTGGATTGAATAGAGAAAGATGTATATATCGCCTTATACGCCGCAAAAGCAAAGGTTGTATAATTAGTAATTCATTCTTGATCAGTCTACTCATTTCCATATATCCCCCAATATCTTGGAATCCACTGCAGAACAATGAATTTTCCAGTGTTCAGCAGCTTATCTATGTATAAAACACGTTTGACATTCTCCTCTTCCTATTAAAGAAAATGTTAACAGATCATTGCTTAAATTCGCAACTGAAAAAACAATTTTGTGGAAAAATATATGGCAAAAATTATTTCATATTGAGCTGATTGGACCAAAGAACATTCTTCGTTGCATCACAATGAGAGTGTCGTTTGTTACCTTCCTCTGGAATATCTCATTTATAGAAATCACAAGGTATAAAATCAGGATTACGGAAACGTACAGAATATTGCAGAAAGCATTCGGTGAGCATTCCTATATCGGAAAGAAAGGTTTAGAAGTGGTATACTTATCTGGTAGTATTATCTGGTATCTTAAGTGGTATATTCCAGAAATCTCACATTCACATTGATTGGGAGATGTCAAGGTCATAATTGCAATCAACAAAAAAAAACGCTATTTTCTTTTTCACACTGCTCTGTTTTGTCTAAGGCCAAAGAAATGGCGGCTATTTCATTTACACTCATGTCCATAAATTAAGGATAATTCAGAATCACACAGAAATTGAACTCTAAAATAAAAATTTCACCTGTAGAATTATCACACACATCTTGAAGAAGAATATGCAAATTACAGAAAACCACCAGATGGCGCGGATAGTACGTCACAATGACGAGAGTGTAAGAGAGGGGTATATAAGGAATGGTGGCAAAGAAGTAAAATTGTTCACAAGCGCTTTAAAAGCCTTTCAGTGCAATAACCGCATAGTTATGGCACAAAGGAAGCATTTGGATGATTTTTTACGTGGTAGAATTATAGGACGACTGGAATGTGGACGTACCCAGCTGGAAGTATCCGAGGAACTTGGAATCCCCCAGAGTGTCATCTCCAGGCTTTGGCAACGAATCCAAGATGATGGTAATGTGAGTAGACGTTACAGCACAGGTCGCCCCCGAGTTACAACGCCGAATGAGGACCGGTATTTAGTAGTTACTGCCAAAAGAAACAGACGGAGCACAGCATCAGACCTGTCTCGTCAGCTCTCTTCAGCTACCGGTACGACAGTTTCAAGACAGACCGTGTACAGACGCTTAGAGCACATTGGTCTATATGCTCGTAGGCGTGTCAGATGTGTTCCCTTACCGCAACTCACTGTCGCCTGCGATTAACCTGGAGTAGAGAGCATGCATTGTGGACACCGCAACAGTGGTCTGGTGTGATGTTTCCCGACGAGTCCAGGTTTAGTTTGCAGTCTGATTCTCGCTGGACTTTCATATGGAGAGCACCAGGTACCCGTTACCACCAAGAGAACACCATTGAAAGACACCGTTACGGTAGTGCAGGATGGCTCATTTGGGGAGGAATTATTCTTGGTTCCAGAACTGACCTGCATGTTCAGAGTGTAACGGTGACAGGCCACATCTATAGGGATGTCATTCTGGAACAACATGTACGTTTGTTTCGGGGCGCCATGGGTGCTGAATTTCTGTTTATGGATGACAACGCCCGTCCTCACCGTGCAAACATTGTAGACGAATGCCTTCAATTGGAGGATATCACCCGTATGGATTGCCCAGCATACTCACCGGACTTGAATCCAATAGAACATGTGTGGGATATGCTTGGCCGACGAATTGCAGCCCGTCAACCCCCTCCCACCTGTCAACCGGAACTTCGGAGGGCATTGCTTGATGAGTGGTGTAATATTCCCCAAGATCAGATTGATAATTTGATAATCAGCATGCCTAGGCGTTGTAAGGCCTGTATTGCATCGTTCGGAAGACATACTCCATATTAACCGTCATACTAACCATGTTATACTGTTTTTTGTAAATAAGTTCTTTTTTGAAATTTGCTCCAGGGAGTAAATATCGCATTTTTATTAATTATGTCAAGCATACAGCATCTTTTTTGCTCTTTACCTTTTGTTTAATAAATAGACTTTACAAATAAGTCAGATTTGTTTTGCTTCTGTCTCTTTCTTTGCCTGAACTTCATTATCCTTAATTTATGGACATGAGTGTATTTTTATAATGCGATTAAACAGTACTTCAAACTAGAAGTTAAAAAAAAAGGGAATTTAAATTCTTCTTGATAAATTCTTGCACTGAGCTCAGCCAATGATCATTTTTTATTCAAGGTCAAAAATGTGTTTATAATTGTTAAAGGAACAAAACACAATACTAATTTTTCAATTCCTTCTATTAGCTCACACTCTCCATCTATATATCTTATTCACATTTCCAATCGTTCATAAAAAATTTTGCATTCATCCACTCGAGTTCAAATACATTTTTTTTTTGAATTTGTAGTGGATGACACTGGATGTTAACGCAGTTTTTTTTCAAATAATAATTCATTGATAATTAAATTTAATTCATTAATTTAAATTTTTTTTTTTAGATTTAAGTTGCATATATCTACCCATAGATGACGCCAAACACACTTAAAAAATGAATGAAAATTATTTATAAAAGACTTTCTGCAATAGAGTGGAAAAAAAGTAGGAATTGACTTTAAAATTTTTTTATATATTACTTGTTAAAAACAAAGCCATAACACGAGACATAAATTGTTAATCCATTTTCTTCCAATGATTACATGGACAAACTTGTTGAGTTCATTGTTAACCAACTGTGGCAACAAAAAACATATCACTTTCTTTATCAAAAAACAGTAGCCTCTAAACGATAACAAATTGTTCTGTAAACGATACTGCTATCACATAAAGTGCAATCTTTAAGCTACCTATCTGATGTCTTGGTGTCTGATGTGTTGGCCTTTCTGTGTCGATAGCATCAGAGAATGGGCTGCCCTGACACAAAGACTGTGCTTAATGATTGAAAAACTTCCGGCACACCTTCATCTGGCATTCTCCATCCTCATTATCTCTGGTAATCCAGTTCTAATGCTTGGGCAGGAGGACGATAATAATCCGATTTGTTATGGTTTATTTGGCACGGCGTCCATTATTCATGATGGATGGTTCTGTTTTGTTTCTTCCTGTGACAGGCATGAGTCGTTTTGGGTATTGTGAGAAGAATGATTTGCCTTGGGATGCTTTGCACTCTGGTAAGAGACTTAGCCTTTGACATTGGATATTTTTATTTGAATTTATCTTTTGAATGAAGAGGAAGTATTTATATAAAACAAGTAATATAAAAAATTTTTTTTTTTTTTTTTTAAACTCAATTCCTACTCTTTTTTCACCCTATTGCAGAAAGTCCTTTATAAATATTTTTCATTCATTTTTTAAGTTTATTTGGCGCCATCTATGGGTAGATACATGAAACTTAAATCTAAAAAAAAAAAAATAAAATGAATAATTTAAATTTAATGAATGAAGGAATATTCGAAAAGACTGTATTCACATCACTTGTCATCCACTACAAGTTAAAAAAAATGCATTTGAACGTGAGTGGATGAGTAAAAAGTTTCTTATGAACGATTGAAAATTTGAACAAGATATATATAGGGAGAGTGTGAGCTAATAGAAGGAATTGAATAAAGTGTGCATAAGGATGTTTATTCATGGAATTTATATTCTTATAGTTACATTTTTTTGATAGGAAGCAATTTTTTAAATCTGATCTTGTGTACATAGATTACAGACTATTTGCTTAAAGGTAACGATAGCGAATGAAAGAATAAATGCGAGAGCTCAGAGCTTTTTAAATCCCTCATGCACTATATAAATCAACAAAGTTTTCATGTTTCAGAAAAGGAATAATAATACAGAAAATTCTGTTATTGTTGGACTAATCCTCAATGTCCTGCAGTGCGGGACGGACATCCCATGAGAAATTTACTCATGGATGGAGGTAAAAGGGGGCAGCTTCTGTTGTGATGGGGCAGTCGTAGGTAGAAGTCTGACTTTTACTCCGTGACGCCCTTACAGTCCTATGAGACTGGGATCTACGGCTTAAAGTGGATTCCGAACATCTCCAAATATCCAGGATACCGCCGGGACTCGAACTCGAAACCTGTGCTACCGAGCTCCAGCCACTCGACCATTCAGGCCCACACAGAAAATTTTTGTACTGGATGCCAAAAATTTAAATTCTACACAAATACTAACAAATGTGATTACATTAAGTATTGTTATCGAGGGGTATCATCTTTTTCCAGAAAATGCAACAACTATCCTGATAATAGAATGTTGGTTATTTGCAGAAAAAAAATATATCAATCGAATGAAATTTGAACTCTGTGTTTTGAATGGCGTTATGAGAAGGTCTAAATTACATTCACTGAGAGATGAAGTAAAAGAGTTTTTGGTTGAAATAGAACTTTTTTTCAATTCCTTCTATTAGCTCACACTCTCCATATCTATATGTTTTTCAAATTTTCAATCGTTCATAAAATACCTTTTATTCATCCACTCGAGTTGAAATACATTTTTTTTTTTAACTTGTAGTGGATGACACTGGATGTGAATACAGTTTTTTTTCAAATATTAATTCAGTAATTAAATTTAATTCATTAATATTAGGTTTTTTTAGATTTGAGTTGCATACATCTACCAATAGATGGCGACAGATAAACTTAAAAAAATGAATGAAAATTATTTATAAGGGACTTTCTGCAATAGAGTGAAAAAAAAAAAAGTAGGATTTGACTTTAAAAATGTTTTTTTTTATGCTACTTGTTTTAGTTTAATGCATGCAGAACACATATACATGTAGCAATGTAGATTGCAATGACGTCTACATACATGCCTTTGCATACATGTAGACGTCATTGCAATGTACATTGCTACATGTATACAAATAAATGTGTTTTTTTTTATTTTAACACATTCTTTTAGTTAGGAGTGTTTACGTTAAGTAAAACAAAAAACAACTTTTTTTCAGTTTTTGTCACATTTTAACAAAAAATATTTCTGTTCATGTTTCTAAATGTTTTATAACTCAATTAATCAAAAGCATCAAAAGAAAATTCCACGAAGACACTATTTGAAAAGTGTGGCTCCGAACCAGCTCTGTTGCCTTGATTCATTTTTTGTAAAATTTGAAGCCGACTTCTTAAAATGGAACGCAGTACGATACACAGTTATACTTACAAATATTACAAAATAATTTATAAAATAGTAAAAGAAAAAAAAATTCCAATGCTATGCATGCATGTACATACAGAGAAAAAGTGATAGAGCGTGCTTTTTCGTAAAAATTTTCTATTTCACTTTACTTGCGGCTAATAAAAAACACGCAATATAAGATTTTTTTTTTTATGTCGAAAACAAATCTTCAGAAACCCTGGAGAGAGAAAGATACTGTAGAAATACACTCCATTCTCTTTTTACACGATTTTGATTTAACACGAATTAGAAATTCCCTTTTTTTACACGACACATTAAACCAATGGGACATATATATATATATATATATATATATATATATATATATATATACACACACACAGTCCAGTCACATTAATGTGACCACCTGTCAAAAGTCAGAACATACACTGTTGTACATTCTGGCTTTAAGCGGAGTGTGGAATGTGGTATTAAGTGATATTTAAGTGGTATTAAGTGGAATTCTTTATATACACTCCGCTACAATGTGTTGCCACCTGCCATTTGTGATATATATATATACATTCAAGAGCCAAAACATTATGACCACCCCTACATTTTGCAATGAACTCGCCTGGATGACGTGGAAGGCACGTGATCAGGTGGAAATGGCTTTAAGTGGTGGTATTAATCCATGCCAAGGCGGGTTGAAGCTGTGTTGAGCGCCAAAGGTGGGCCAACTCGTTATTGACAGGTGGTCATAATGTTTTGGCTCTTGAGTGTGTATATATATATATTTCGTATTACATGGGCCTGAATGGTCGATTGGCAAGCGCTCTAGCGCTCGGTACCATGTTTCGGGTTCGAGTCCCGGCGGTGCCATGGATGTTTGTAGTGGTTTGGAATCCACTTTAAGAAGTAGGTACCGGCCTCCTATGACTGTAAGAGCGTCACGGAGCAAAAGTCAGACTTCTAACTACGGGTGCTCCATCACAACAGAAGCTGCCCCTTTCCCTCCATCCTTGAGTAGATGGGATGCTTGTCCCACATTGCAGGATACTGAGGATTAGTCAACAACAACACATCACAAAAACCAAAGAAAACCAAGCAAAGACTGAATTGGGAAACACGACCTTCTTTCTGCCCGAAAGTTGCTGCACTCTCAATGTGCACTCGATTCTGTTTTTACCCGATTTTGATTTAACACGAATTAAAAACAAAATTTGGTGTCCTTTTTTTTTGAATTCCCGTCATCGACCCAAATTTCCCTACACTTTTAAAACTGCGACATTAATGAAATGCGATTTCCATTTCTGGGAATTCCACGAATTTAAATAACCTCAATGTGGAAATTTGTGCGCTCTCTCTGCATTTTGAATTGAGTGTTGCTCAAAGTGCCTTTTGATTTTTACCGAATTCTTTTTTCTTTTGTTCTAATGCAGTTGTCTTGGATGCCTGAAGACAAGCGCTGCACCGACGTTACGCACTTAGTACTACCCAGGAGGTGCGTCTAGCTGGAAAATAAGCTACGGACGCGGATTAACACTACCCCCGCCACACTCCATGATCCTGTTAGACCGGGACCTAAGGTTTAAAGCGGATTCCGAACCCCTACTAACATCCATGTCGCCGCCGGGATTTGAACCCGAAGCCTGTGGTACCGAGCGAGAGAGCGCTAGCCACTGGGCCATTCAGGCCCCACATTAATGATATTATTATACATATTAATATACGTTTATCTGTAAAAACTGTGATGCAAAAATCACATCAACGCCCACACCTAACGAAAAAAACTGAGGATGAAATCCGCTGGTGGCGCTCATTGCAGTCACTACTTTTAGAAACTAGAGGATAAGGAGTCGAGGAAAACTGTAGAACATGACATGCGATATACACAGACCAGTCACATTAATGTGACCACATGTCAAAAACCAGAATAACCACCTTTGGCAGAGCGGACCGATTGAAATTCGATCAAGGTAATTAACGATTGAAATGCTTTCCGATGCCCTAGGACATCTTTTATATACACTCCACTGCAATGTGCTGCCACCTGCCTTTTGTGATGGGTTATTTCACGTTCACGTCGAAGGTAGGTGGTGGTCACATTAATGGGACTGGTCTGTGTATATAAGACTCACTAATTGACGCTAATTCATACGAGTATACTGGGGCGTATAAAACATATAAAAATCTGTTAGAGCCATTATACCGTCGGGCTTACTGATATTTTGTCAGTATAGTGTTGGAAGTATATAAATATACCTATACGTGGGTCATTAGGGACATTATATATGGGTCATTGAGGCCCTATTTTTACGAATCTTTGTTTGATTAATTACAACTGAAATATTTTTCGGTAGTCCTTACATAATGGTATATAATGTCACCTAAAACAAACGCGAAACGGAAAGAGATCTCTTTGGATATTAAAATTCATGTTTTAGATCGCCTTGCAACTGGACAAGGATCTAAGTCTGTAGGAAAACGTTTTTGTAAAAGGACTCGAATTTAAAGTTAATTTTATTACAGACAATGCATCCGACCATCCGGTCTTAGAACACCGAAGCGTGCGATTGTGTAGCGGCATTTAAAACGATTCAAACCTTCAATGCATTAAGCGGAAATTCCAATCCGTTTCGGACAAACGGAAACACCGTCAGTCATTAGCGGAAGGAATTTTCAATTGCGAATTGCACCAATCCATTTGAATGAGAGCCGGCTGAATGACCACCCTCCACTTTGAATGCGCGTTGGAAATTTAATTGGCCGGAATGTATCAAAAATAAAGATCCCGTATTGCGACCGTATTTTTCTGTTCAGGAAGGAGTGACATACTTTTTTTGTTTGTTTGTTTGTTTTGTTTTCTTTTCAAATGACGATTTACTTTTTTAATATACTTTTATTAGTTACACCTGTATGTTTTTTTTTTTTTTTTTTTTTGTAACTGACTCTTTAGGCTCGATTATGCCCTACTTTAAGCGATCAGATTTAATTTAAACGTTGTAGACTTATAAAGGACACTAAAATATTTTGATAAGTTTATTATCTCATCAGGATTAGGATCGCCAGGATTAGTGATTTTAACTTATGAAAAGCAATTGAACCCATGTAAAATGAAAGTACCTAAAACATTCAAACCTACGTGACTCAACGGATAACACGCCTGACGAAGGATCAGCAGATTCCCTGTTCGAATTCTGGCTGGTTCGACCTATTCGCATTTAGCCTTTGTTTTACTCGCAATTAAATTATTGTAGGAACTATAGTTCCAGTCCTCCGTACCGGGACCACATTTAAATAGTATAGTTTAAAAACACTAAGAAACACGCTTTTAGAGTGAATCAAAGTAAAAAATAATTGTTAACATAAGAATAAAATGACTGTTCTAAAAGTGTGGGCTGCTCGATATCAATCGTTATAATTTTTCACTCGTTTCATTCTGAAATGCAGAGTTAGTTTAAAAATGTTATACAAAGCACCCCACGCTTTTGGAACAGTCATTTTATTCTTATGTTAACAATTATTTTTTATTTTTTACTTTGATTAACTATATAAAAGCTTTTTTTTTCTCTTTAGTTTTTTTTAAACTATAATTTTCTGTTCATGAATGAGTGACATATTTTTGTTTGTTTGTTTGCTTTCTTTTCCTTTCAAATGACGAATCCCTTTGCGCCGATTTACTTTTTCCGTGGGCATTCTTTATGAAATAAAATGCTTAAGATCCCAACAGGAAAACTCATTTTTCTATTGTGTTTATTGTGTTGTTTTTGCTCATTTCTTAGGATTGGAACCGATCTTCTGTTTTTCCATAGATGCAGTCTATTTTTTTTTACACGTATTCTTCGGGAACGCATCAAAAACAGAGATCCCGTCCGTCCTGATACGATCCAATTTTGTGTTCATTAATGAGTAGCTTTTTTTCAATTCCTTCCATTAGCTCTCACTCTCTCTATATATATCTTGTTCAAATGTTCAATCGCTCATAAAATACTTTCTATTCATCCACTACAGTTCAGATATATTTTTCATATTAAACTGGTAGTGAATCACACTGGATGTTAATACAGTTTTTCCAAATATTAAATCATTCATTAAATTTAATTAATTAATTTTAGTTTTTTTTAGATTTAAGTTGCATATATCTACCAATAGATGGCTCCAGATAAACTTAAAAAATGAATGAAAATTATTTATAAAGGACTTTCTGCAATAGAATGAAAAAAAGTAAGAATTGACTTAAATTTTTTTTTTTTTTTATTACTTGTTTTTATTGTTCTTTGTGATACATTCAGATGCTTTTATTTATCAAAACAAAAAAAAAAGAAGTTGTCACGAAGTAATAATTTACATTCGTATACAAAATTCAGTTACAGTTAGCCTGTAACCGCTGAAGAATATTTCCTCAGAACATTTTTGTCGGATGGAAAATCGTTTTCAGAAATGGTGCTCTAACGTTTACTTAGCATTAGATATGCTTCGCGTGGCCAGATCCTCCTCTATAAAACAGAGGGCTTCAATATTTTATTTCGTCTCAGGTAGCTTTCTGCAAGCGAACGGAACGAGTATTTGATCTGTTCGAAAAGGATAAAAATGGGGCAAATAGCGGAATAAAAGTATTCCATTCACTTACCGCAAACCTCGAGGATATACTATTGTACAGATACCGGCTTATTTACTCTAACTGACTTAGCGTAGAGTGGCTGTATTTTCCGTTAAATATTTGTTTTCAATTCCTTCTATTAGCTCACACTCTCCCTATATATATCTCGTTCAAATTTTCAATCGTTCATGAAACACTTTTTAATTCATCCGCTCACGTTCAGATACATTTTTCATTTTAAACTGGTTGTGAACCACATTGGATGTGAATACAGTTTTTTCAAATATTAATTCATTCATTAAATTTAATTCATTAGTTTTAGTTTTTTTTTAGATTTAAATTGCATGCATCTACCAATAGATGGCGCCAGATAAACTTAAAAAATGAATGAACATTATTTATAAAGGACTTTCTGCCATAGAGTGAAAAAAAGTAGGAATTGACTTTAAAAATTTTTTTTTTTATATTACTTGTTTCTTTTCTTTTCAAATGACGATTTACTTTGTGTCATCTACGTGCAATCTTTATGACATAAAATGTTTAAGATTCTAGCGTGAACTCATGGTTTATTATACTATTTTTAGTGAATTCTCAGAATTGGAACCAATCTTCTATTTTTCCATCGATGCAATATATTTTTTACACAATTTTTTTTACACGTACTCTTTGGGAACGTCGTGAACGTCGTCTTTGGGAACGTCGGATCTATCGTGCAAAAACAGATTTTTGAAATGTCTCTTCAATCGACTAAAAAAGCTGTCCCCGGAATGATCTTTTGATTTTGGAGAATAGCCAGAAGTAGCACGTTGCTAAATTAGGCGAATACGGTGGTTGTCGAAAGATATGGGTTCCATTTTTGGCGAAAAAGTCACGAATAATCGATGCAGTGTGAGCTGGCGCATTCAGTGTTTTCGGTACCCATCGAGATTTGACGCGTTTGAGGCCAAAAACATCTTTTAAAATGGAATTTTGAAATTCCAACATCATCAGCTCTAATTGTAAATTGACGGTTTTCGAGCACCCTATCTTTAATTTTTTGGATGTGAGCTTCGTCGGTTGAGGTTTGTGTCTACCAGAGGTCTCTTCGTCTTCAAAGCGTTCTCTGCCTTCCTGCTTATACCCCTTGTAAACAATTCTTCCCGATATAGGAATGCTCTCCGAATGCCTTCTGCAGCATTCTATGCGTTTCTGCATACAAAATTGTATGCAAGTTCTTTTCTCAATGAATTCAGATATTTCTGAAATCGCCGGCATCAGTTTTATTATCTCACAATTTTTATTATCTTACAGTTTTATTATCTCAAACACTAATGAATATTTTGACGTCAAATTTCACACAGATGTTAAGGACGGTGCCAGCAACCTAAAAAAAAGGAAAAAAAAAAAAATGAAATTCCATATGCTCGGGAAATTTAAATAGAAAATTGGTTTTACTTTTTGGGCACAGTAGTATACATAAAAATCCAACATTAAAAAATTCATGAATGAATGTAATGCAGGAATGTGGCGAATATTTTATTCATATACCTCCGTTTGTCTCGGTATTATTCATTTTTATAGTGTTGTGATCTGCAAGACTACTACGGCGTTTTATTTTTATTTGTCTGCTGCAGTTGAGAATACAGCGGGAAGTTCATTCATCTACGGAGCCTGAATAATCTACGAAGATATCTCAGGCAGTGCGTCCTCTTCTGGTGTTTGTGCAGGTGCTTCTTTCCTTCAAGGTGAAACCTCAGAGGAATTCTCCCCACTGAGATATGCATGATTTCGACTTTCCCTACATTTCAGGAATAACATTAAAGGCGGGCTGAAATGTTTGTAGGCTGACACATAGATTACGCAACTAGTATTAAATCCATATGAATTTTAGTTAGCCCCAACCTTTAAAAGATATGTGTATAAATTTGACAGCTGCTGCACTATTAGTATGTGAGTTAGAGCATTTTTAGTGAAACCACTTTTGTTAGTTTGAGAAAAATGGATAAAAAGGAACTTCGTGTGCTAATTAAAGCATTTTTTTGGTGAAAAAAATACTATTGAAACCAAGGCTTGGCGTGATAAACATTATTCGGATTTTGCACCAAGAAAATCAACCGTAGAGAAGTGGGTTGCTAAATTTAAACGAGGCGAAATGAGCACCGAAGACGATGCGCTCAGTGGACGCCCTAAAGAGGCTGTTACCGACGAAAACATAAAAAAAGTCCACAAAATAATTTCTGATAACCGTAAAGTGAAGGCGATTGAGATAGCTGAGACCCTAAAGATATCAAAGAAACGTGTTGGACATATCGTGAATGAATATTTGGATATGCGAAAGCTCTGTTCAAAGTGGGTGCAGCGCAGAGCTCACAATCGACCCAAAACAACAACGAATGAATGATTCTAAGCAGTGTTTGGAGCTGTTCAATCGTAATAAACCCGAATATTTGTTTCGATATGTGACAATGGATGAAACATGACTCCATCATTTCACACCGGAGTCCAATCGACAGTCAGCCGAGTGGACTGCAAGTGACGAACACTAAAAATGCTATAACTCGCATACCAATAGTGCAACAGCTGTCAAATTTATACACGTGTCTTTTGAAGGTTAAGGCTAACTAAAAATCATGTGGATTTAATACTAGTAGCGCCATCTATGTGTCAGCATACGAACTTTTCAGCCCACCTGTTATGTCTGTATGCCGTAGAAAAGGTACATAATGTTTATAAATGAAAATGTATTTAAACTTCATCTACACACTCAAAGTTAACATAATCTTCATTTTCAGTAGAAATGTCGTTTGATGACAAATTGCAAACCCACTGTAACTTGCAAAAAATTGCAAAAACTCGTGACTGCAATCGCAAAAAATTGCACTTTTATATATAACTGTAACTAACTTCATAGTTTCTGTTTTTAATACCCGTTCATTTAAAAACTTTTAAATGGAACCTCAAAAAATAATAAAAAAAGTTTGGATGAGAGAAATCGCAAAGTCCAGAATAAAGTTCTAGAAAAGTTTTAAAAAATGAAATAGTCATTTTTAATCCAAATGTTCTATGAATTCTATTCTATTAGAAATGCATTATGAAAATTCGTTAATGTCTTCATTTCACTTTGGTATACATATTTAAAAAGAGGTACATATTTGGAGGGAAAACATGAATGTTTTTTTATATTTATAGTGAAAGAAACTATTTTTCTCCTTGAAGAAAAAATTTAACAAAAAAATATGTTTGTGTTTAAGGCAACTATTTCAAAGAATTGTATGTATTGTATTTGAATTATGTAGAATATTTGACTTAGAAATTTGTTAATTAAGTTTTTTTTTAAATGTTTGTTAATTAAGTTTTTGTTAAAAGTTTGTTAATTAAGTTTTGTTAACTAAATCTGTTAATCGATGTTAAAAGCATGAATGAAATGAGCTTTTTTTTAAATAAAATATATAAACTTTAAGTTTTTATATTTTATTAATATATCTTTTGACGGATTAAAAGATTCTTGATTTAAAAAAAAGTAAATTTCAATCGCCAAAGGAAAAGAAATGTGCATTAATTCAGAATATATGGATGTATATCTTCAGATACACAATCTATTGACAATAAATAAAAGTGTTAAAAAAATTTTAACTTCACTAATTTGACTTGTCTTAGTTTGAAGTTTGAAGTCATTTTGCAGTTCTTTTCTAAATTTAAGGAATTTAAGTATTTAAATTTCAATAGTTCATTTTTATATTGTGATTTTTTTCTTTTGATGTAATTTTTAAAATGCCATTTCTTCAGTTCATTTTACTTGATGCTCATAGATTCTCATTTATTACAAATAAAACCCTCAAAAGCTTAAGAGGAAAAACAAAATCTCCCACTTTGTGTTCTCCCCTTTCATTTCTCTTCTTCGCTTTCCCGATATCCTTCCTGGCTTACATTATATGGAAAGTTTTTCAGTAATCTAGTTTTCGTAAAGAAAAACAAAAATCCAGGAAAAGCAAGAAAAATTGTGATCCTACATTTCGTGGAATAATCCTCTCACCCCCACCAATTCCAGACAGTCTACTGAAATACAAATAATACAGAGAGGGGTGGATGGAGGGTGAGTGAAGAAGTGAAATCACACAAGCAGAAGTCGAAATCAAGAAGAGCAATAGGAAATAGCCGCGTCACCAACCACGAAGAAACAACTCTTTGAAAGAAATCAGAAAGAGAAGAATATTTCTTCATCTTCCCTCTGTAAAACAAATAAATCTTAAACCCATCTTTACGACTGCAATAAATTCCTTTTCTACCCACTTCCCCCAACGGTTAGGTGGGTCCGTGTGTTATGCCCCACTGTCACAACCAAAGGGCTCTGAAGAGAAAAGACAACTTCAAAATAGTGATGATTCTGTTTTCTCCATTTCAAACCTAGAGGAAGTAGAAGGGAGGGGTTGACTTTTTGTCCTCCTCTTCAAGGTGGAAGAACGCAAACCTGTTATTCCAAAAGAGTTGCCTGATTTTCTTTTACATACCCGGTACTTCTCTTTTTTTTTTTTTTTTTTTTTTTTGTATCTTCTCTCCACGTTATTGTAGTTCTGGAATACAGAAATGCGGGGGCGTGGTTTTGTTAAACAGTTTTCATTGGGACCGACTGTTGTTGACGTGTTGTCAAATGTAGCTAAATTTAGCGTGAAAAATCACATAACGTATTCCACTCTGTAACGGTTTCTCGAAAAATGTTATTTGAGTTACACTGTCGATGTGCTTTTCTTCTTCTACTTCTTCTAGGATTTTTATTTCCCTTTCCGCGTTTCGTCTTACCTGATCTCACGAAATGAGATGTCAGAGAAATCTGTCAATTGCCCACCGAACTCACTTATTCCGGAGCACTGGAGTCTGTCTAATGGAATTCATGAATGCACATTTGTTTCCGGGGGATTTTTTAAGGGCAGGAGAAACATATTTCTGTGAGAGAGACTGATGGGATCTTTATTTAGTTCTAGGAATTTGAATTCGCGATGTATTTTCTTTCTGCTTGACTTTTCGAGTCAGCAAAGCCGTGATTGGCATTCGGCTTGCATTCCATTGACATTCCTTTTTTGTTCTAAAGTCACTGACATTCTTTTAGACTTCATTCTTTTGCAATTTAAAATAATTGCAATTTCACATTGCATTTGCTTGAAGTTAACTGACACAACAATGAATATAAGTTGGCATCATTCAAACTATATAAATTATTATTTATGTCTAATACACGTAGATGATATGCTAAATTAATTCCATGATATATATATATATATAAACAATATAATGTAGTAAAATTCTTATTTTGTTGATGTAGCACTGTGTACAAAAAGTAAGATCAATTTTCAATTTAAAATTCTAGGGACTTTTTTTCTTTATTAGGTTGCTGGCACTGTCATTGACATGTGTGTTAAATTAAAAGTCAAAATATTTATTATTGTTTGAGTTACGCTTGGTTTTGTGAGTCGCTATAACTGATTCCGTCGATTTTGAAATGTCCGACGTAGTTGAGCAAAAAGAACCTGCTTTACATTTTTGCGCAAACGTATAGAATGTTGCAGAAGGCATTCGGTGAACATTCCTATATCGGAAGAAAGTAATGTTTAGAAGTTTTATAAACAGTTCAAAGAAGGAAGATAATGCGTTGAAGACGAATAGCCCTCCGGTCGACCATCACCCTTCACCGACAAAGCTCACGTCCAAAAAATTAAAGATTTGTGCTTGCAAATCATAATCAGTAATTCAGCTTCGTAAAGTAAAAACAAAATCTGCAGCAAAGCAAAAAAAAAATTGTGATCATGCATTTCGTGGAATAATCCTCTCTCACCCCTCCACATCCAGAGCATCCACTGAAGTGCAAATAATACAGAGAAGGTGGAGGGTGAGTTGAAATCACGCAGAAGTCGAAATCAAGAAGTGCAATAGGAAGTAGCCGAGTCTCCAACCACGAAGAAACAACTCTTCGAAAGAAAAAAAGTGAAAGACAGGAAGAGAAGAAAATTTCTTCATCTTCCCTCTATAAAACAAAAACAAAAAAATCTAAAACCCCCCATCTTTTATGGCTGCAATAAATTACTTTTCCACCCACATCCCCACCGGTCACGTGGGTATCGAGTATAATGTCACTGTCACAACCAAAGGGCTCGGAAGAGAAAAGGACAACTTCAAAATAGTGATGATTCTGTTTTCTCCCATTTCTCACCTGGAAGGAGGTAGAAGGGGGTGACTTCTTTCATGCCCTCCTATTCAAGTTGGAAGAACTTAAACCTGTTATTCCAAAGAGTTGCCTGATTTTTTTTTTTTTACATTTCCTGTACTTCTCTTCTTTTTTATATCTTCTCTCGACGTTGTGTAGTTGGGGGTTCAAATGCGGGGGCGTGCTTTTTTAAACAGTTTTCATTGGGACCGACTGTTGTTGACGTGTCGTCAAATGTAGCTAAATTCGGCGTGAAAAATCGCATAACGTATTCCACTCTGTGAAGTCACACAAGCAGAAGTCGAAATCAAGAAATGCAATAGGAAGTAGCCGAGTCTCCAACCATGAAGAAACAACTCTTTGAGAAAAAAAAAAAAAAAAAAAGACAGAAAGGGGGAAAAAATTTCTTCATCTTCCTTCTATAAAACAAAAACAAAAAAATTTAATTTTAGCAAATTATATGTTAATTACACCGGGACCTGCAGTTTAAATTTGTATTCCGAACCACTAACAAACATCCATACTACAGTCAGGATTCACACCTGAAGCACCGAAGGCAAGAGCGCTAGACATTGGTCATCAGGCCGCTGCTACTAAGATAGACGCATTAAAATATATTAGGCTTTATATTCCGCATGAATATTTTGGCCTTTTATGAAAGTTTTGCAAATTTTTCCTACTTAATCAAATTTGTTAAACTTGTCCCTTATCTCAAAAAGACGATAATACCAAGAAGGCGTGAACAATGTGAGATTAATATGTAAAACACTAAATTATCCATGTAAGAAATGATTGAAATCGATGAGGGAAAAAAAGGATCAATATTAAATAGTAAAAATTTCGCTTTTATTGAAATAAGAAAGAATATACGTTTGTTTAAATCAAATAAAACAAATTCAAAAAAGTTAATTTGCAATCATTCCCTCATATCAGAAAGATTTACATTCATTTGGTTCAAGAAATTCTTCAGCAAACAAATAAATTCTCCAGGAACATTTATTTTTATACACCAATCTTTATCTCCGATATTTTTATGCATATCATACTCATTGATCTCTCTCTGCATATTTGATTAAAGTTCTTTTTAATGTCATGATATACAAATCGAAATAAAAGAATGAGAAAAAAAAACTACACTCAAAGATTAAGTTCCGACACCAGACTCAACTGCCAAACAGTTTTTTTCTTGCTTGTTTTTCCTTTTCTTCTTTCTTTTTTTTTTTTTTTTTCTCTTTATTCCTTTCTTATTTAGGTATTGATACAAGAGACATATGTTTCTATTTTCATTAAAATTCTGATAACGAACAAGACAGTTTTTTTTTCAAGCGTGCTCTGATGGTTGATTTATATCCTAACACTCCCTCACTCTTTGATGTAAAAAACAAAACTGGAAGAAAAAAAGGTTTTATTTTAGAAAATGATTTGTTTTTTTTTTTCTATCCCCATCTCTTTTTACAGAGTATCTTATAAGATGGGGTATCACTAGATATCCACCATTTTTTATTCATGCAGGAAGAAGACCAGTGGAGTTGAGTTGCTAAGACGCTTTCGATTAATGAAAGTAATTCATGTGCCTAAGAACTGTTCATTTTCAAACGATTTCGTTTTTATCGATTGCTTTCTTTTTTTCTTGTCTCTGGGGTGGAGGGAAGATCGCGTTTCAGAGAAACCCCCGGGAGGGTGGTTTTGCAATGATTGCCTATATTTACAACCGAAATGCAAAGAGGAGGTTGTACAAACACGCTGGAAGCAAGTCGGAGGAAAATTTGGTTGTCGTACAGGAAGGGGTGTGTTGTAAATGAGTTTTCCTCAGCTTTGTACAACCTGGAGAATCCAGTTGGGAAATGTTGGGTGGAGAACGCAATTATAGTTCCCTTTATTCGTATGTGGGGCAGGGGAATATTTAGCCTGCGAATTCAAAAGATCTTTCCATGTATATATATATGTATATATTTTGGGAAGATATATATTATTTATCAACATACAATTTCTAAAGCACGAAACAAGTATAAAGCGACAGTAAATAATATCTCCCAGTCTTTATGCACAACAATATACGGAAAATGTGAAACATATTGGGAGAAAATGATAATTAAAAAAGTAATATACGATAATAATAAGAAGAATTGCAAAAATACAATAAAAATAAACTAAATAAGAGAAAATTGCATAGTAGCTATCATTTTACTAATGTTAACAAGAAAAAACAAATTCAAAAAGTTTAAAAGGAATGTTTTTTTTTGTTTTCTATAACACATCAAAATTAAAATTCAATAGCCAAAAGGAAGGAAATGGCCATTAATTCAGGATATATGGGTGTATATAATCAGATACACAATCCGTTGATAATAAATAAAAGCGCATTAAAAATTTCTAATTTTAATAACTTGTCTTATTTTGATGTTTGGAGACGTTATTGTATAATGAATTAATTACATCAACTAAATCTGTTAAGTTAATTAAGATTTGTTTTCTGTTAATAATTTATTGACTTAATTAAATCTGTTAATAGATGTTAAATACGTTAATTAAATTATTTTTTAAATTTATATATTTTATTGATATAGAATAAAGGAATTCGAGATTTAACACAATAAAATTCAATAGCCAAAAGTATGGAAATAGGCATTAATCCAGTATATATGAATGTATATCACCCGATACAAAATATAATGACAATGCATTAAAGTGTGTTAAAAAGTTATTAACTTTGGTAACTTTTATTTGTTTTGAAGTTTGAAATAACTTTGTAATTCTTTTCTGACTGAAATGAATTTAAGTATTTAAATCCCTATAGTTCATTTTTTTTTTTGGTGAGTTTTTTTTTTCTTTTCTTTTGTTGTACTTGTTTAAAATGCATTTCTTCAGTTCATTCTACTTGATGCTCCATGGTTTTTATTTATTACAAATAAAACCACAGAAGTTTAAAGAGAAAAAAAAATCTCCCATTTTTGTCTTCTTCACTTTCATTTCCTCTTCTTCACTTTCCCGTTATCCTCCCTTGGCGTAAAAGTATATGGAAAGTTTTTCAGTAATCCAGTTATCGTAAAAGTAAAAACAAAAATCCAGAACAAGGAAAAAAAAATTGTGATCATACATTTCGTGGAATAATCCATTTTCCAACCCCCTCCAAATCCAGACAATCTACTGAAGTACAAATAATACCGAGAGGGTGGAGGGAGGGTGAAAAGTGAAATCACACAAGCAGAAGTCGAAATCAAGAAGTGCAATAGGAAATAGCCGCGTCTCCAACCACGAAGAAACAACTCTTTGAGAAAAAAAAAAAAAATAGACAAGGCAGAAAGAGAAGAAAATTTCTTCATATTTCTTCTATAAACCAAAAAAAAAATATATATAAAAAAAAAAACCCATCTTTATGGCAGCAATAAATTACTTTTCCACCCACTTCCCCCACCGGTTACATGGGTCTCGTGTATTATGCCCCACTGTCAAAAGCAAAGGGCTCTGAAGAGAAAAAGACAACTTCAAAATAGTGAAGATTCTGTTTTCTCCCATTTCAAACCTAGAGGGAGGTAGAAGGGGGTGGGGTTGACTTCGTTCATGTCCTTCTCTTCAAGTTGGAAGAACGTAAACCTGTTATTCCAAAGAGTTGCCTGATTTTCTTTTACATTTCCGGTACTTCTTTTTTTTTTTTTCTATATCTTCTCCACGTTATTGTTGTTGGGGAATGCAGAAATGGGGGGCGTGTTTTTTTAAACAGTTTTCATCGGGACAGACTGTTGTTGACGTGTCGTCAAATGTAGCTAAATTCGACGTGAAAAATCGCATAACGTATTCCACTCGGTAACGGTTCGCTGAAATATGTTATTTGAGTTATACTGTCGATGTGATTTTTTCTTCTATTTCTACTTCTTCCAGGATTTTTATTTCCATTTCCGCGTTTCGTCTTTCCTGATCTTACGAAATGAGATGTCAGAGAAATCTGTCAATTGCCCACCGAACTCACTTACTTGGTGCACTGGAGTGCCCAATGGAATTCATGAATGCACATTTGTTTCCTGGAGATTTTTAAGGGTCCCAGAAACTTATTTCTGGGAGAAAGACAGATGGGATCTTTTATTTATTTGTAGGAATTTTGAATTCGCGGCGTATTTCTTGTTCTGCTTGACTTTTCTAGTCAGCAACGCCGTGATTGGCATTCGGCTTGCATTCCACCGACATTTCTCTTCATTTTAAAGTCACTAACATATGTCTGTAGACTTCATTCTTTTGCAATTTTATATAATTAAAATTTCACATTCCATTAGCTCGTGCTCAACTAGCAAAACAGGGATTTAAGCGGACGTCATTCAATATATATATATATAAATATATTGAATGACGTACAAGTGGATAATATGCTAAATCAATTCCATGATATATTTATAAAAGCAATGCGTAGTATCAAATTATTTTTTTCGATGTATGCGCTTTCATACTAAGTTAAGCACTGTTTAAAGCAGACTAATCTAAGATGGTAGTAGACCGACCACGTAAGTAGGTAGTAGACCTATTAGTAACAGGCAGTAGACCTATTAGTAACCGGCAGTAGATCTAGGTAACAAGGCAGGTAGTAAAGGTAAATAGTAGATCTAGCTACAAGAAATTAGATCTATTAGTACTCTACGGTCATTTGTTGTATATTTTAGGTCAATTATATCGGGAACTACAGTTTAACGTGGATTCCCGAATCACCAACAAACATCCATACTACAGTCAGGATTCGAACCTGAAGCACCGTAGGCAAGAGCGCTGGCCATTTGCAATCAGGCGGCTATTACTAAGATAGACGGATTTAAATATATTAGGCTTTATATTTCATTGCAACATTTAGTACGCTGCATTCTAACCTGGAGCACCAAAGTCCATTTTCAAGTGGTTTACACTCTTGGCTTTGGTATCACAGGTGTTAGATACGAATCTTGGTGGTGCCATAGTTGTTTGTTAGGGGTTCGGAATTCACGTTAAACTGTAGGTGCCAGTCTGTTTAGCCCTCACGTACCTAAAATGACAGTAGAGCGACAAAGCAAACAAATATACATGCTGAAATTTGACACGCATGTTCCTTCTCTGAAAAAGACAATAATACTAAACTTGCATGAACAATGTGTGCTTAATATGCAAAGCATGAAATTCTCCTTGTTAAAAAAATGATACAATAATCAAAATTTCGCTTTTGGTTATCAGGCTGCTACCATTGGTCTAGACATAGTTAAATACATTAGGGTATAAATTTCGCAACAATATTTAGGGTTTTTATGTAGGTTTTGCAGATTTCTCGTACATCTCGTACAGATTTCTCGGAACATTTATTATTATTTACCAATCTTTATCTCTCATATTTGTTTTTATACATATCATACTCATTGATCTATCTCTGCATATTTGATTAAAGTTTTTCTTTATAATGTCATGATATACCAATCGAAATAAAAATGAGAGAAAAAAAAATCGCATACATAATGGAAATTCGGCAATCTTGCTCTTTCTCTCAAAAAGACAAAAATACCAAACATCAGTGAGTATTGTGGATTTAATATGTAAAACACGAAAATTCTCCATGTGAAAAATTATCGAAATCAAATAATCAAAATTTCTCTTTTTATTGTAATAAGATAGAATATTCTGTTAATTAAATCAAATAAAAAAGAAAAGCCAGAAAATAAATTTGTAGTCATTTCCCATCAGCATTTGCATTCAAATAAATTCTCCGGGAACATTTTTTTATACACCCATCTTTATCTCTGATATTTATTTTTATACATATCATACGCATTGATCTATCGCTGCATATTTGATTAAAGTTTTTTTTTTTTCCATGATATACAAATAGAAATAAAAGTATCAGAAAAAAAAAACTTTTACACTCAAAGATTAAGTTCCGACAACAGAACTCAACTGCCAAGCAGTTTTCTTACTTGTTTTTTTTTCTTTTTACTTTCTTTCTTTTTTTCATTCCTTTCTTATTTTAGGTAGTGATACAAGAAACATATGCTTCTATTTTCATTAAAATTCTGATAACGAATAAGACAGACAATTTTTTTCAAGCGTGGTCTGATGGTTGATTTATTTCCTAACACACACACTTCCTCACTCTTTGATGCAAGAAAAACTGGTGGAAAAAAAAAAAGTTTTATTTTACAAAATGATTTGTTTTACTATCCACTCTCTCTTTTTACTGAGTATCTTATAAGATGGGGTATCACCGGAAATCCACAATTTTTTTTTTCTTTACATGCAGGAAGAAGATCATTGGAGTTGAGTTGCTAATACGCTTTCGACTAATGAAAGTAACCGTGTGCCAAGAACTGTTCATTTTCAGACAATTTCGTTTTTATCGATTGCTTTCTTTCTTTTTCTTTTTTCTTGTCTCTGGGATGGATGGAAGGTCGCGTTTTAGAGAACACCCCCGGGAGGGTAGTCTTTGCGATGATTACCAATATTTACGACCGAGATGCAAAGCGGAAGTCGGAAGAGAGGATGTACAAACACGCTTGAAGAAAGTCGGAGAGAAATTTGGTTGTCGTACAGGAAGGGGTGTGTTGTAAATGAGTTTTCCTCATCTTTCTTTGCATCTTTTGATTTCGGTAGATCTTAGATGGGGGTTGATATCTATATCAATTTTGATAGACAATCTCTTATATATATATATATATATAAAACATACGATAGTTAAAATAAGACAAGAAAATAATAATAAAAAGGAGAATTGTAAAAAACATCATAATAAACTAAATATTCTTCTTCATTGACGCAACAACACCATGGTGGATCAAGGCTGTTGGAAAATTTTGAGACGGGGTATGTCTCCGCTGTTTCGGTGTAATAACAATCATATTAGACCGGACCTATGGTTTGCTATTCCTAATCAATACAAATATCGATGGAACGGCTGGAACTCAAACTGAAAACCAGTGACATCGCGCCCCAGAGCGCTAGTCACACAATCATCAGGCCCCAAACTAGACATTAATTAAAACATATAAAGCAAGCATACAAAACAAATTTAGAGTGGAAAATTTGTAATTTTTATATAAAAAATGAAAATATTTTTCTGTATTACCAACGTACAAAGAAATTCATTAGTATGGGGTAAAGCAACTAATAGTATGGGGTAAAGCAATTAACAATATTGGCAGAAAATCATAAGTTTAATAAGAGTTAAAAAAGGGAGGGTTTTGTTTGCTACAAACGACACACGAGCAAAAAGTATTTCTTAAGAATTCGAACATTTTCTTAAGAACCCTTCTAATATTTTCGACATGAGTATAATTAAAAATTATATGTTAAACAACAACTACACATATTACAAGTAGAAAACCTAAAAAAGATCTTAAAAATACATTGGAATCTGATAGAGTACTCCTAAAGTATTCCCTTTATCTGATAAAAATTGAATAACTTTCGAAATTTCTGAAAAAAGAGTAGGTTCTGGTCTAACATGACTTGGGCATAGGGCTGACAACCCTACGCAGTAAGAAAAAAACATCTCCTGTTTCGAAATTTAATAGTAGGCAGACGGCCATGGGTCAACATGGGTCAACACAAATGAAATTCTAACACTGAAATAAACTTTATTTCAAGTCTGAATAATATTTATTTTATTTCAACTTTATTTTATTTTAACTATTTGTATTGCTATGTAGTCCCCCTACTATGTAACTATGTACCTTTATGTAACCACTAACTATACTATGTAACCCTAGGTTAAAAAGTTGAGAGCAGTAAAATAATGTTAATAATTGAAATGGGGTAGCCATTCTCCTGCGATAAAAAAAAAAAACCTTGCAATTATGGAAATACATTGAATCTTAAGATATATAAATTATAAGCATAAATAAATTAAAGTCACACATTACAAAAGAAACAAACAACAGTTTTGTATACGGCATGGCATGATGTACATGTTGAATATGGTAGGACATTCAGTGCAAATATTATAACAGTATTCAGTTTATAAAGCATGGAATAATAAAATGTTGTTATGTAAGGTGAAGTTCTGATAGCAGTGAATTTTATTAAAGTGAAGTCTCATGGAGTGAAGTGGGTAATAAAGGGTACTGGTTTCCAGGAATGATGGAATTTCCGTGATGGTCTACAAGTTTTTAATTGTATTTCTGCGCCACTTAATATAAAATTGCCTAAAGGGGCATTTTAAAATGCCATGACAAGTAGTTGCGTAATGGAAAGGTTAATTCAAGCAATAATTATTCATATAAGTAATAAATTTAAAATAAAACTGAAATTTTGAAAATTAGGTTTCTAAATAAACATAGATCGTTAATTAAGTTATTTTTCCAATTTTGACTCAATTGCAAGCAAACAGCACACAACACACACACACACACACACATATATATATATATATATATATATATATATTGTAAATTGTATAAAAAAACCTCATACCATGCGAAATACAAGAATCCTGAAGTGCCTCCAATTTAGATCTCTCAGAGAAAGGAAAAAAAAGGAAGAAAATTATTAATATCCAAAGTGCGCATAAACTGCAACAACGCAAGTGGCAGAACTACTCATGCGGATCAAAAAAGGATACACATATTTATGCAAAATATACAAAAAGCCTACAATAAAGTTTTCCAGGAAATCTATAACTTTCTAAAGTATCTAGTATCATATTACTGTCCTAATATTGATAAAGTTATTAATTATTTTGAAGATTTCATAATATTACATCATTTAATCTAAAAAAAACATAATTTTTTTTGGGGAAAAAAAACCAAGGTAAACTTCAAAAAGTTTATTATTATGTAATTATCACTATTTTGCTGCTATAACACCCTTAATACTTATCACTTGATATTTTTAATAGGATTAAGAATGTATTGAATTGGAAAAATAGCAATGAGAAAAAAATATTTATTTATTCCATTATTATACAAGAATTATTTCCATTTATTGCTAATGAAATACAGTTTTATTGCAATCCTGCGTATTTTATTTCTTGTTTGTTATTTTAGTTCATATTCAGACGCAATATTCCAACTAAGAATTGTTTTTTTTGTTATTTATAAGTTGGTACTTTCTTTTATCTTACTTTATTCCAATTCAGTGTGCTTTTATTTCCAATTCAATATTTCATTTTCAAATTCAAACTCAGAATTCCAATTAAGAATTGCCTACATTTGCTATTTATATGCAGATACTTTTTACCATAATCCCATGTATTTTATTTGCAATTTAAAAAAATCAGGAAGTCTTTATTTGATCTTAGATAAAGATTTTATTTCATGTATCCTTATTTCAAATATATGAAGTAAATATTTCATTTTTAGCATAAAAAGCAATCATATATTTATATGATTGTTCTAGGTGTACTTACTCCATTTCCTTTTAAAAAAAATAAATGGATATTTCAACTACTATGTATAACAAAACATTTAAATAAAGTTATGTTTATTCAAAAGTAAAATTAAGTATATGTTCGCATTATATATATTTATGAGTAAATTTTTCTTAAAATATTATATGTGTTGGAAGTAACTTTCTGTAGAAATTCATTATTATGATGTATTTCACATACAAGTGTGTATTCATATTTGTGTTTTATTTACATCATAACACAATTCTGTTATAAATCATAAGATAAATGTTTTTTATTTTACTTCCTGCATGTTTAAAGAGAATATTTCTCTAGGTATTCAGAAGTATTTATCATGTAAAAAAAAAACAGTAATGTTTTTTTCTATACTCATAGTGAGAGAAACTATTTTTCTCCTAGAAAAATTGAAAACAAAATACGTCTATATTTAAGACAACTATTTCAAAGAATTGTATGTATTGTATTTGAATTATGTAGAATATTTGACTTAGAAGTTTCCTACTTAAATTTTGTTAAAGCTTTGTTAATTAAGTTTTGTTCACTAAATCTGTTAATCGATGTTAAATGCATGAATGAAATGTTTTTTTAATAAAATGTATAATCTTTAAGTTTTTATATTTTATTAATATATCTTTGACGGATTAAAAAAAAAAATTCTCGATTTAAAACAGTAAAATTCAATCGCCAACAGGAAGGAAATGTACATTAATTCAGGATATATGAATGTACATCTTCAGATTCACAATCTATTGACAATAAAAGAAGTGAGTTAAAAAATTTTTAACTTCGATATTTTAACTTGTCTTAGTTTGAAGTTTGAAGTCATTTTGCAGTTCTTTTCTAAATTTAAGGAATTTAAGTATTTAAATTTCAATAGTTCATTTTTACATTATGATATTTTTCTTTTGATGTAATTGTTTAAAAATGTTATTTCTTCAGTTCATTTTACTTGATGCTCACAGGTTTTTATTTATTACAAATAAAGCCCACAAAAAGTTTAAGAGGAAAAAAAAAAAAAATCTGCCCCCTTTTGGCTTCTCCACTTTCATTTCCTCTTCTTCCTTTCCCGTTATCCTTCCTGGCGTGAACGTATATGGAAAGTTTCTTCAGTAATCCAGTTTTCGTAAAGTAAAAACAAAATCGGGCAAAGCGAGAAAAATTGTGATCATACATTTCGTGGAATAATCCTCTCAGTCCTCCAGACAATCCACTGAAGTACAAATAATACAGACAGGGTTAGAGGGAGGATGGAGTGAAGAAGTGAAATCACACAAGCAGAAGTCGAAATCAAGAAGTGCAATAGGAAATAGCCGCGTCTCCAACCACGAAGAAACAACTCTTTGAAGAAAAAGAAGAAAAAACTGAGAAGAAAATTTCTTCATCTTCCCTCTATAAACAAAAAAATCTAAAAAAAATCCTATCTTTATGGCTGCAATAAATTACTTTTCCACCCACTTCCCCACCGGTTAACGTGGGTCTCGTGTATTATGCCCCACTGTCACAACCAAAGGGCTCTGAAGAGAAAAAGACGACTTCAAAATAGTGATGATTCTGTTTTCTACCATTTCAAACCTGGAGGGAGGTAGACGGAGGGTGGGGTTGACTTCTTTCATGTCCTTCTCTTCAAGTTGGAAGAACGTAAACCTGTTATTCCAAAGAGTTGCCTGATTTTCTTTTACATTTCCGGTACTTTTTTTTTTTTCACATCTTTTCTCCACGTTATTGTAGTTTGGGAGTACAGAAATGCGAGGGCGTGCTTTTTTTTTTTAACATGTTTCATTGGGACAGACTGTTGTTGACGTGTCGTCAAATGTAACTAAATTCGGCGTGAAAATCGCATAACGTATTCCACTCTGTAACGGTTCGAGAAAAATAGTTATTTGAGTTATACTGTCGATGTCTTTTCTTCTTCTTTTTCTTCTTCCAGGATTTTTATTTCCATTTCCGAGTTTCATCTCTCCTGATGTTACGAAATGAGATGTCAGAGAAATCTGTCAATTGCCCACCGAACTCACTTACTTGGTGCACTGGAGACCACCTAATGGAATTCATGAATGCACATTTGTTTCCTGGAGATTTTTAAGGGTCCGAGAAACATATTTCTGGGAGAAAGACATATGGGATGTATTTTTTTTCTGCTTGACTTTTCGTGTCAGCAACACCGTGATTGGCATTCGGTTTGAATTCCATCGACATTCCTCTTTTGTTTTAAAGTCACTAACATATGTCTGTAGAACTAACATATGACTGTTTTTCAATTTTAAATAATAGCAATTTCACATTGCATTTTCTCGAAGTCAACTAGCAAAACAAGAATTTAAGCTGATGATAATCAATATATATATAAATATAAATTTTTGTCTAGTTTTATGTCTAGTTTAGATGATATGCTAAATCAATTCCATGATATATTTATAAAAGCAAAGCATAGTAGCAAATTATTTTTGTTGATGTATGCGCTTTCATATTTAGTTAAGCACTAATTAAAGCCAACTAATCTAAGATGGTAGTACACCGACCATGCAGGTAGTTAGTATATCTATTAGTAATAGGCTAGGTAGATCTAGGTAACAAGGCAAGTAGTAGACACCATTTGTCATCAGACAGCTGCTACTAAGATGGACGTATTAAAATATATTAGGCTTTATATTCCGCATGAATATTTAGGCCTTTTATGTAAGTTTTCCAAATTTTTCCTACTTAATGAAATTTGGCACACTTGCTGTTCTTATCTCAAGAAGATGATAATACCAAGTATGCGTGAACAATGCGGGAATAATATGTAAAACACTAAATTCTCCATGTAAAAAATGATTGAAATCAATGAGAAAAAAAGGATCAAAATGAAATAATAATAATTTCGCTCTTTATTTTAATAAGAAAGAACTGTCGGTTGTTTAAATCAAATAAAGCAAATTCAAGAAAATAAATTTGTTGTCATTTCCTCACACAAAAACATATATATTCATTTGGTTCAATGAAATTGTTCAGCACACAAACAAATTATCAGGATACCTTTATTTTTATACACCAATCTTTATCTCTAATATTTGTTTTTATATGTATCATACTCATTGATCTATCTCTGCATATTTGATTAAATTTTTTTAATGTCATGATATGTAAATCGAAATAAAAGAATGAGAAAAAACAACATTCTACACTCAAAGATTAAGTTCCGACACCAGACTCAACTGCCAAACAGTTTTCTTAATTGTTTTTCCTTTTCTTCTTTCTTTTTTTTTCTCTTTATTACTTTCTTATTTTAGGTATTGATACAAGAGACATATGTTTCTATTTTCATTAAAATTCTGATTACGAACAAGATAGATTTTATTCAAGCGTGATCATTCTTTGATGCAAGAAAATTGGAAGAAAAAAAATTTATTTTACAAAATGATTTGTTTTTCTACGTACTATCTCTTTTCACTGAGTATCTTATAAGATGGGGTATCACTAGATATCCACCATTTTTTTTTCATGCAGGAAGAAGACCAGTGGAGTTGAGTTGCTAAGACGCTTTCGATTAATGAAAGTAACCGTGTGCCTAAGAACTGTTCATTTTCAGACGATTTCGTTTTTATCGATTGCTTTCTTTTTTTCTTGTCTTTGGGGTGCATGAAGGTCGTGTTTCAGAGAACACCCCCGGGACTGTAGTTTTTTATGATAATTGCCAATATTTACAACCGAGATGCAAAGGAGGATGTTCAAATACGCTAGAAGTAAGTCGGAGACAAATTCGGTTGTCGTACAGGAAAGGGTGTGTTGTAAATGAATTTTCCCTCAGCTTTGCACAACCTGGAGAACTTGTCGGGAAATGTTGGTTGGAAAATGCAATTATAGTTCCCCGTTTTTTTGTGTGTGGGGAGAAGAGGACATCTTTAGTTTGCGAAGTCAGTAGATCTTCTCCATATATTTATCTATCTATATATCTATATATCTTATGCATGAAATAAGTATAATACGAAATAAAAAAATCCCCATATATTTATACACAACAATAAACGGGAAACAGAAGACAGATTGGTAGGAATTAATGATAAATAAAATAATAAAGAACAATGTAACTAAATGTAAATTAAATATTCTGCTTCATTAGCGCAACAATCCTATGGCGGGCGAAGGCCTTTAGCTTGCTGATAGATTATCAGCTCAGGTAGGGTTGGTAGTTCTACGCCCAACGCTCTACGGTCATATTAGACCGGTACTTACGGTTTAAAGGGGGTTCCGAATCATTACAATTACCCATGGCCACCGAACCCGAAACCTTTAACACCGAGCCCAGTTACTCGACTATCAGGCATATAAAGCACTTAAAGCAAGCATACCAAACAAAATTTAGAGGAAAAATTTTAATTTTTATGTAAAAAATCAAATTCCGTAGAAAGCGTTTGAGATCTTCTGTTACACACAATTACAACAATAATTAATTTTAAGAACTTCTCGAACTACACCTAAAGAAACAATTGAAGCGTATACCAAATAAACTTAAGGACTAACTCTTGTGCCAAAAATGCAGTACCTTCTCTCAAGAAGGTGAAACTGCTTTTTCTACACTTTTATTTAATTAAATTGCAATATTAGCATAAAAATAATTTAAATTTTATATCTTTTTCAGTAGGAAGATTTGCATAATATATAATTTTTTTTTTTTGTAAAAAGGGGAAAAAAAAATATGTTATAAATATTAAACGTGTTTAATTTTTGCGTTTGCACTTACAAGAATCATATTCTTGCATAAATAAATACTACTACTTTAAAAGAAATGCTGCTTCCCCCTCCCACCCATTAATATTTATCACTTGCATTTCGACTCACCTCATGTGCTTATTCGAATAAAGAATGTATTGAATTAGAAAAACAGCAATGACAAATAAATAATTTATTTATTCCTTTATAATACAAGAATTATTACCATTTATAGTTAATAAAAATCCAACTTTTTATCTTTTCTAGCTTTATTGCAATTCTACGTATTTTATTTCCAGTTATTTGTTTGATATTCCAGATCATATTCAAACGGAATATTCCAACTAAAGACTATTTCCTTTGCTATTTATAAGCTGATCCTTTTTATTTTACTTTATTCCAATTCAGTGTGCTTTACTTCAATTCAATATTTCATTTCAAATTCAAACTCAAAATTCCAATTAAGGATTGCCTACATTTGCTATTTATATGCAGATACTTTTACCATAATCCAATGCATTTTATTTGCAATTTAAAAATCATAAAGGCTTTTTACTTTATCTTGGAAGAAGGTTTCTATTTTTATTTCATGTGTCCTTATTTCAAATATCTGCATTAAATTTTTTATTTTTAGTATAAAAATAATCATACCTTTATATGATTGTTCTAAATGTACTTATTCCATTTCCAAAAGAAAATTAAACGGATATTTCAACTGCTATGTATAAAAACCTTTAAATAGAATTATGTTTATTCAAAAATTAAATTATATATATTTTAGCATTATATCTATTTATGAACGAAATTTCATAAAATATCACATGCGTTGGCGGTATCTTTCTGTAGAAATTCCTTCATACTATGATGGATTTCACTTACATGTTTTTATATTCGTGTTTTATTTATGTCATAACACAATTGTGTTATAAATCATGAGGTAAACGTTATTTATTTTATTTCGTGCTTGTTTAAAAAAGAGAAAAGCGAATATTTCTCCAGGTATCCAGGTACATTTATCATTTAAAAAACATGAAAGTTCTTTTTTTTTTTATTCATATAGTGAAAGAAACTATTTTTTTCCAAAAAGAGAAAAATTTAACACAAAAATATGTTTGTATTTAAAACAACTATTTCAAAGACTTGTATGTATTGTATTTGAATTATGTAGAATATTTGACGTAGAAGTTTGTTAATTAAGTTTTGTTAAAAGTTTGTCAATTAAGTTTTGTTAAAACTATATTGATTAAGTTTTCTTAAAACTTTGTTAACTAAATCTGCCAATAGATGTTAAATGCATGAATGAAATGTTTTTTTTTTTCAATAAAATATACAGACTTTAAGTTTTATATTTTATTAATGTATCTTTGACGAATTAAAAATTCTCGATTTAAAACAGTAAAATTCAATAGCCAAAAGGAAGGAAATGTATATTAATTCAGGATATATGGACGCATATCTTCAGATACACAATCAATTGACAATAAATAGAAGTGAATAAAAAAAAATTTTAACTTCGATATTTTAACTTGTCTTAGTTTGAAGTTTGAAGTCATTTTGTAGTTTTTTTCTAAATTTAATGAATTTAAGTATTTAAATTTCAATAGTTCATTTTTACATTATGATATTTTTCTTTGATGTAATTGTTTAAAATGTTATTTCTTCAGTTCATTTTACTTGAGGCTCACAGGTTTTTATTTATTACAAATAAGGCCCAAAAAGTTTAAGAGGGAAAAAACATCTCCCCTTTTGTCTTCTCCACTTTCATTTCCTCTTCTTCCCTTTCTCGCTATCTTTCCTGGCGTAAAAGTATATGGAAAATTTCTTCAGTAATCTAGTTTCGTAAAAAAAAAAAAATCCAAGCAAAGCAAGAAAATTGTGATCATACATTTCGTGGAATAAACCTGTCATCCCCCCTCCAAATCCAGACAATCCACTGAAGTACAAATAATGCAGAGGGGGGTGGAGGGGTGAGTGAAGAAGTGAAATCACACTAGCCGAAGTCGAAATCAAGAAGTGCAATAGGAAATAGCCGCGTCACCAACCACGAAGAAACAACTCTTTTGAGAAAAGTAAAAGAGAAGACAGAAGGAGAAGAAAATTTATTCATCTTCTCTCTATAAACCAAAACAAATCTAAAAAAATCTACAAAAAAAAAAAAAAAAAAAAATCCATCATTATGGCTGCAATAAATTACTTTTCCACCCACTTCCCCCACCGGTTAACGTGGGGTCTCGTGTATTATGCC
This sequence comes from Caerostris extrusa, assembly GCA_021605095.1. NCBI lineage: Eukaryota > Metazoa > Arthropoda > Arachnida > Araneae > Araneidae > Caerostris > Caerostris extrusa. The sequence continues at coordinate 61,122 of BPLR01005859.1, forward strand.
CCACTGTCACAACCAAAGGGCTCTGAAGAGAAAAAGACGACTTCAAAATAGTGATGATTCTGTTTTCTACCATTTCAAACCTGGAGGGAGGTAAACGGGGGTGGGGTTGACTTTTTTTCATGTCCTTCTCTTCAAGCTGGAAGAACGTAAACCTGTTATTCCAAAGAGTTGCCTGATTTTCTTTTACATTTCCGGTACTTCTCTTCTTTTTTTATATCTTCTCTCCACGTTATTGTAGTTTGAGGGAATACAGAAACGCGGGGCGTGCTTTTTAAACAGTTTTCATTGGGACAGACTGCTGTTGACGTGTCGTCAAATGTAGCTAAATTCGGCATGAAAATCGCATAACGCATTCCACTCTGTAACAGTTCTCGAAAAATGTTATTTAAGTTATGCTGTCGATGACTTTTTTTCTTCTTCTTCCAGGATTTTTATTTCCATCTCCGCGTTTCGTCTTTCCTGATCTTACGAAATGAGATGTCAGAGAAATCTGTCAGTTGCCCACTGAACCCACTTATTTGAAGCACTGAAGTCTGGCTAATGGAATTCATGAATGCACATTTGTTTCCTGCGGATTTTTAAGGGTCCCAGAAACATATTTCTGGGAGAAAGACAGATGGGATCTTTTATTTAGTTCTAGGAATTCGAATTCGAGATTTTTCGTTCTGCTTAACTTTTCGAGTCAGCAAAGCCGTGATTGGCATTCGCCTTGCATTTCATCGACATTCCTCTTTGTTTTAAAGTCACTAACATATGTGTGTAGATTTCATTATTTTGCAATTTTAAATAATTGCAATATCCCCTTGCATTTGCTCGAACTCATCTGACACAACAATGACTATAAGTTGGTATCAATCAAAGTATATAAATTGACATTTACGTCTAATACACGAGGAAGATATGCTAAATCAATTCTGTGATATATTTATATAAACTATGTATAATAGCAATTTATTATTATGTTGATGTATGCATCCATATACTCCTAAATAAAAAGAGTTGCGTAGACTGATTATATACCTCACATTACAGTTGCCTCCCATTACAGTTGCTCAAATACAACTAATACAACAATAAATTTAAGCTAGTATCATCCAAAGTATATAAATTATTATTTATAACTAGTACACGGGTATGATATGATAAATTAATTCCGTGATATATTTATATATAAATAAATAAACAATGTATAGTAGCAAATTCGTATTTTTGTTGAAGTGTGCTCTTTAAAAGTATTGAGAAGCTTGACTCTTTGGGGTAAAGTCGGAAAATCTATAAACTACACATTACATTTGCTCAAATTCTACTAATGCAACAATGAATTTAAGCTGCAATCATTCAAAGTATATACGTCTAATACACTTGGATTTACGTCTAATACACGTGGATGATATGCTAAAATCATTTCCGTGATATATTTCAAAAAACTATGCATAGTAGCTTTGTATAGTAGTATTTGCTGTATGTGTAGTAGTATTTGTTGAACTTCCATTTTTAGTTGAGTAGATCAGTAATCTAAAATGTTTGAGAAGTCAGCGAATCTATAAGCTTCACATTTCATTTGCTGAAACTCAACTAACACAACAATGAATATAATTTGGCATCATTCAAAATATATTAATTGTTATTTATGCCTAATATAAGTGGATGATATGCTAAATCAGTTCCATAATCAATTCCCAATCCATTGCATGTCTGAAGTAAACCAAATAATTAAATTCAATAATTATTCCTCATTTAGGTTTAAATGCAAATGCTCTAATTAAAGAAGACATGATAGTTTTGAATATAAACATTCACATATCTTAGATGGTGAGGGGATAAAACATGATCGACAGTGTCGAGCATTTAGTAATATTTTACATTGAAAATATTCAAATAATTCAGGTTAAATAAGGAAAGACATGAAAAGCCATCTAAGATAAATTAAAACATTTCATGAACGAACTAATCTTTGCAATAAAATTCTCCCTCTACGAAAAAAACTTTGCGTTTTAAAACTGGATAAAAACCTGCTAACAGGCAGGCTGAAAAGTTCGTAGACTTATAACATAGATGGCTCTACTAGTATTAAATCCATATGATTTTTAGTTAGTTCTAACCTTCAAAAGACCCGTGTATAAATTTGACAGCTGCGCACTATTATTATGTGAGTTATAGCATTTTTAGTGAAGCAACTTTTGTTAGTTTTAAAAAATGGATAAAAGGAATTTCATGTGTTAATAAAGCATTGCATTTCGGCGAAAAAAAATGCTATTGCACCGCCAAGGCTTGGCTTGATAAACATTATTCGTTCTAATAGTGCAACAGCTGTCAAATTTATACATGTGTCTTTTGAAGGTTAGGGCTAACTAAAAATCATATGGATTTAATACTTTTAACAGTTTTAGCGCCATCTATGTGTCAGCCTACGAACATTTCAGCCCACTTTCTATATGTAAACCCATATTAATGCACTATTAGTAGTTGATGTCCGCAATTATTTAACAATGATTCACAGCCTGGGCACTAAGTTGTGTTTGGAATAACATGAATTATAACCAGTTGGTTAATCCGGATAGCTAGCGTTGATATTAGCAGTTGATTTTAACGCCTGTTAAAAATTCAACTCTTTTGACAAGAAAAGGTTGAGTAGCGTATACATAACAAGTAATATAAAAACAAATTTTAAGTCAATTCCTAATTTTTTTCATCTATTGCAGAAAGTCCTTTATAAATAATTTTCATTCATTTTTTAGGTTTATCTGGCGCCATTTATTGGTAGATATATGCAACTTAAATGTAAAAAAAACTAAAATTAATTAATTTAATTTTTTATTACTGAATTAATATTTGAAAAAATTATTAACATCAAGTGTCATCCACTACAAGTTCAAAAAAAAAAAAATGCATTTGAACTTGAGTGGATGAATAAAAAGTATTTTATGAACGATTGAAAATTTGAACAAGATATATATAGGCAGAGTGTGAGCTAATAGAAGGAATTGAAAAATGAGTTAAATTTAGATTCAGTTAAAATTCAACTGTCAGACTGACGGTTGCGTTATCTTTTGACTCCATTTAAATTTATCTTACTTAAATAAATTTAAACTTATTCGTGATATTTAAACTTAAAGCTTTCTTTTTCAACTCCACTTATATTGCAGATATAATTCCTATATTATTATTTTATATAATTAGTATTAATTTTTATTATTTTTAATTACTTTTGCATGATAGATACATATTACAGTAAATACTCTGCAAAGAAGATTACAAAAAAAAAAAGGTATGAATAGAGATATGATTGATTGTGATTACGCATAAGACATTTTATTATAAAATACTCACATTTTTGTTAATTCTAATTCATCCATTTTTATTAATTTTTTTTATCAACACAAACTTGTTAAAAGTAAAGTTTGATAATTAAAATCGAACAGTGATGGATTATCTCTGTTTGTTATATATTAAGAAATATTGGACGAAAAAAATTTCTTCTAATAATGTGAAGAATTTTTAACCTAGAATATAATTTACCGATAGATCAATAGATCGTTTTTAAGTATAAATTTATGATTGAGTTCTTTTCAGAATTGCATTTAAGAACACATCAATATTTACGTTGAAAAAAGTCCACACATTAAAAACCTATTTGTTTTATCAATATGTTTTAAAGAATTTCTATATTTTTTTATCAATAAATATTTTTATATTACTAATCAACGCAATCATAGTAATTAAAATTTTTTATAAATATAAAAATAGTATATTTCTAATATATAATTTTAAGAAACTAAATCAAAATGCACTTTATTTTTTTCAATTCCTTCTATTAGCTCACACTCTCCCTATATATATCTTGTTCAGATTTTCAATCGTTCATAAAATGCTTTTTTATTCATCCACTCAAATTCAAATACATTTTTTGAACTTGTAGTGGATGACACCTGATGTTAATACAGTTTTTTTTTCAAATATTAATTCATTCATTAAATTTAATTAATTAATTTTATTTTTTTTTAGATTAAAGTTGCATATATCTACCAAAAGTTGGCACCAGATAAACTAAAAAAAAAAAATGAATGAAAATTATATAAAAAGGACTTTCTGTAATATAGTGAAAAAAAAATAGTGAAGAAAAGTAAAGTGAAAAAAAAAAATTTTTTTTTTTATTAATTGTTGATTATTCAGTGTATAATGAATTAAAAAAATTATTTTTTCTGCAGATGAAAAATAGTGCAATAGTTGAATACCTTATAACACAAATACGATATATTTGTGATGGCACGTTTCCCGATAAAGTTCACAATTCAAAAATATTTTCTAGACTACTGAGGTTTACAGTAAAGGTATTATGCAGAAAAGGTGCTCAACGCAAACTATCTCTTGAATAGAAATTCGACAAAAGCTGGAAAGACGCCATACGAATCATGGAACGATAAAAGAAACCCAGACATTTTCCCATATAAAACATTTGGAATCTAAAACCTTGGCGTACATCCGTAAAAGGAAAGGAAGAAAAACTGAGTAACCCTGTTACAAAAGGTATACTTGTTGGATGCGACAAGAAAAAGAAAATGATACTGATTCCCGCTTCCTGATAACAAGGTAAAAATACGCACAGCAACAAAAATTATTGGAAATACAGATCAGGGCCTGAATGGCCGAGTGTGCCACAGGTTTCGGGTTCGTTACTTCAAGGCCTAGGTCCCGGTCTCATATGTCACGGAGCCAAGTCAGGCTTCTAACTACGGGTGCTCTATCAACAGAAGCTGTCCCCTTTTTAACTTCAACCATGAGTCCTTACAAGTTCTTAGGCTTGGTCTGGATGTGTACCAAATGGGATAAGAAACATCAAATACAAAAATACAAGATGTCACCATTTTAACTTCTTACAAGGATCAAAAATAAATAATGGAAAGATAAACAAGTAATAAAAAAAAAAATTTTTAAACACAATTGCTACTTTTTTTTTCACTCTATTGCAGAAAGTCTTTTTATAAATAATTTTCATTTCATTTTTTAAGTTCATCTGGCGCCATCTATTGGTAGATATATTCAACTTAAATCTAAAAAAATAAAATTAATTAATTAAATTTAATTAATTAATTAATATTTATAAAAAACTGTATTAACATCAGTTTCATCCACTACAAGTTCAAAAAAATGTATTTGAACTTGGATGGATGAATAGAAAGTCTTTTATGAACGATTGAAAATTTGAACAAGATATATATAGGGAGAGTGTGAGCTAATAGAAGGAATTGAAAAATACGTTAAAAGAAGAAAATGAAAAAGTAAAGAAATTTGAAAACGAAGATCAACCCAATGAAACCAGAAGATCCAAGAAATAGACAAAGCGATAGCCACCAGAATAATAAGGATACCCTGTGAAAATCCCTGATAGCAATGGACCTAAAGAATGAAGAGAAATTTAAACAATGAAAAAGAGAAATGGATAGAAGCCACAAAAGAAGAAATGAAGTGCATGGAAAAAATCAGGCTTGGGAGCTTGTACAACTTCCAAAAATAGAAAAGCCATGGCATGCAAATGGGGGTTCAAAGCTAAGAGAAATGAAAAATGCCAGATAAATCGCCATAATTTCCCGACTTCTAACTAAAGTTTTCAAGCAGAAGTTTGGGAATAACTATGACGAAACATTTGCACCAGTAGTGAAGCATATACCACGATCAGAACGTTCTTCTCTAGTGCAGTATACAATGGCATGAACATACACCATTTTGATGTATAAAAACAACGTTTCTTTGTGGAGGCCCTAAGAAATATACATGAATCAACCAAAAGGCAACCATTAAGCAAAATCAGGAAGAAAAAAAACTTTCAATTCATCTGCACGAACATGAAATAAAAGCATTGCTGAAAGCTTTTTAAGAACGATTTCAAAAAATGTCAAACAGGTCCTATTCTCTTCATGAAAGGAATTTCCATGTATATCACTTCTCTGGATATCTTAACAGGCATCCATGAAAAGAAATATTGAACTTCATTTTAAAACTGAAGAAAAAATACTATTTAAAACATATCGGTTTGGTTTGTGGCTCTACCGTCATTTTTCACACTTTAGGCTTATTAGAGCGGGCCATACAGTTTAACCAAACCACTAATAAACATGCAGGCCACCACCAGGATTAGAATCTGAAGCTTATGGAACTCAAGGCCAGAGCACAAGCCAATTGGTCATCAGGCCGCATTAAAAGACCCCGGACAAGCAAACCACTATTTAGGATATAAGAAACAAAAAGTAAAGAATAGAAGTTTGGACATCAGTCAAAATGAAAAAAAAATATCGAAGAAATAATCAATAAATTCAATCTAATAAACGAGAACCAACATCAACGCCAAGGAAAAACAAATTATTACAAAAATTATGGAGTAGATTAACTGATTCCAAACAACACCCTATTCAGACGTTATCGAAGCTTTGTCAGGTATTAAAAGACCTGAACATTATTGCTGCAATGAATCTACTCAGAAGAAGAAATGAAAAACCAAGAAAGCTGGACTAGGAGGCCGAAGAAATGATAATCCGATATCTGAAAACAACCAAAGATCTAAAATTAATGTTAAGAATAGGAAAATCCCTTTTCAAAGCATTTTCTGATGCAGATTGAATCAATAACAGAATCACTAGGAAATCAACTGGAATATCTGGTGGAAATATCTTCCAAATTGATTCTAACACAATACAAAAAAACTAAGTCATTATGTCTTCCACTGAAGCTGAATATATCACACTAATAAATGTATCACAAGAAATTCAATAGTTGTTAATACATTTGACTAATGACTTAAGACTACCTCATAAAAATCCAATATCCTTATATGGAAACAACAAGTCCTAGTTTAAATTATCACAAATTCCAAAATTAAAAAATATTGATGTTAAATATTATTTTCTAAAAATATATTCAAGATAAATTAACTGTACCAAAAAAGCAATAATTGTGAATACTCTTACAAAGCAATTTATTAACTCATAGTTTCAAATATTTCGAATACGAAATATTCATCAGTTTCAAATATTTCGAAATTTACTACAGGTACCGCCGGATTAAATCATTCATGGGGAAAGGGGAGTTATTGGCGTAGTATGAATAATCCAACATTATCAAGAAGTCATCAAATCTACAAACTATTTTTATTTCATCTACACATTCCATCATAATATATCTCGTCCTCTTAAGATGTAGATCTATAATTGTTCTTGAACGTAAATATACCAAAATTATGTGTCTTATATTAGCATCTAATAAATCAATTTATAACTGTATCTGCAAGTTTCTTAAATTGGGCCAGGCTTCATGGAATGACATTTTTTTTTTCTTTCAGTAGAGAAACCAATAAGTATCATCCCATCTCCAGGTTGACAGGTGTTTTTTCCTCCCTAAAACTAACTCTGCCATCGAACATTTCTTCTAATAAAGGGTGGAGAATTTATTAATAACTTGTATTATATGATATAGAAATTATCAAAATATTTATGTAATTTGTATCGAAGACACTTATATATTGCACATCATTGTAAACTATGCATTGACCTTAAAGAAAGTAATTCGTTTATTTTGTTTATCCTAATTACATGACTAGATACGCAAAGTTAAGTAGAGTTTTTGTAATTGGTTAAAAGAATTTCGTAGCTTTTATTATGCATATTTTAATTTAGCATAACATAATATTTCCTATATTTTTAACAGAAGACGTTATACAAGAAAAAAATTTCAAATACTAAAATCTGTTGGAACTAGAATAGATAACAAATTTTTGTTTTATAGTAACATTGGGTGAAGATAGGTTAATTAATAGCAAATTTATTGAATGAAATATCCTTATAAAGTAATTTTTAGCAGTTATTCATTTATTTAATGAAGTACTCCAACTAGATAATTAATATTAATAATTTGTTCTATAAATTGTTCCTATAAGACAATTATTAACAGATATTAATTTATTTATTCTATGAAATTGTGAAATAATTACCTCAAGTTACTCAATACCTCAATTCTTATCAGGGAACAGAGGTTAGAAATCAAGTTTAATGTTAATTCTTTTTATTTTTAAATTTTTTATTTTATCTTATTATGCAGCTTAATTTTAATTTGTTTAATCATTATTCTATATAATTTATAAACTTTGCACTTTTGTTAGAAATCAATTCTGTTTAAATCAATTGTATCTGTTTAAAAATAGATAAGGATCTTTATGATCTTCACTTTCCGTATTATGTCAAATATAATTGTTCCTATGCAAGGCAGCTATGTAACATCTCTGCGGTGGATAAATGTTGTTTTTAATTCCATCACAGTTTGAAACGAATATAAAAAAAGGAAGGCAACAGCTGTTTTGTACTTTATACCAACTCCCTCGATTCCCAAGCTTGAAATGAAAGTCTTCTTTGGCACTTTTCAATGTTTGAACTAAATCTATCTCCCAAATCCTGACAGTAGTCTATAGATTATACCAAGAATAAATTATAGTGACCAAAAATGATATTTAAAATGAAACTGTTAATATTAAATGTGACTGTTAAAGAATTCTATCACATGAGTATCATACAGTTGTAAGGCCTAGTTGAGTTTGGTTTAAGTTTCCGAATTGAGGGCACTTACTTCGATATTTAATGATGAATACATTACCAAAATTTCTGTGACAAGCTAAATCTCTTACATCAAGGATAATAGTACGAACAGAGAAGTTCTGTGATTTAAACTGGGTTGTTCAAACTGCTCTTCATGATGCAGAATTGTATTTGCAATCAAAATTCATCTTAAAATATTCCCAAAATGTCACCTGAATAACAACATATAAGCTGCTACATATATGTCGTTTCAATGGCAAATGACAAGGTGAAAGTAGTTGATATTTAAAATATAACATCTATCATAATATCCTTAAACAGAGAAATGACATAATTTATGTTTATTATCAAGATAACGTCGAAAGACAACTATTTCTAAATTGATTTATCCTATTTGTAAATGTTTTGCTTCAAATCGATTTGAATTGCAAAATTTTCTAAATTCAAAAAATTGTGTTTATGGTAAAAGGTTTCATAATTGAAGAAGGGTAAAATATCAATTTTGTTGGTTTACTCAATTTATTTTTCTAACGCGAAACCTGTGAAAAATGGCGTGTTGAATTACCCCATCGCGCAGATATATTCTGCTTCAATTTTTCTGTTCAAAAGGTCTGCAGCAATTCCTCTTTCGTGAATATTTTTTCTTTTCGTTTTCCGATGGAGAACAGAATAATCTGCATGTAAGAGTTTTTCTTTTTTTAGTCCTCAGATTTTTTCAGTTACAGGAATTGAAAGGTGTGAAAGAGTCGAGAAGAATTTTTTTATGTAAATTGATGCATGCATTTTTGTGCATTTTCTACCAATGTGTACTTGCTCTGTCATATTTTGGTTTTCTAAAAGTTTAGTTTTTACTTTCTAGTGATTTATTAACTATGCAAATCATGATGTCTCCAAATTAATATATAATATAAATTTTGGATTTATCTAAAATATTTTCATTTTAGCTATACGGAAGAAGTAAAAATCTATACAGTTAAAATTAAACGAAGCAATACATTTCTTACCACTTTCAAATAATCTGACAATCTATTCATGAGGTTATAATAAATATATAAATATGATATTGTGTTGTAGAAAAAAATATTCAATCATTTAATATATTAATAATATATTAAGAAAAACTAGGAAAAAGTTGTGATTTTGACAAATCTATTCAACAGAATTTAATGAAATTTTGCAAAACCCTTCTTCTTCTGGTTCTTCCCCAGCTGACCTAGAAACCCTAGAAACTGAATAATTAAATAATGCCTTATAAATTAGGAGCAAATAACAATGTACAGAAAAGGGAATAATATAAAAAATAGTATTTAAGTGTAATGTGTTATCAGTTTCGATATGGTTTTATAACTCTAACAATTATATAGGCATAACAATGACTTTCCATGTTAAAAAATGATGATATTAATGAACTTATCTCACAGCAAATTTCATTGCTGTATCAAACATTCGAAGACCATGAAGAATTGAAGGGGCAAAGTAAATGTAGAAATACATGGATATCATGGACATTGTACATAAACATATGGTAGAACATGGACATGGACGTGAATATTTATACATGGACATGGTAGTAGCACATTCCATCCATGTAAACATATGGCAATTTTTTTTAATTTAGTTACTATAAAATAGCAAATCAAATGGAAAGAATTCCTTAATAAATTAGTGAGTATTATGTCATATTTAGTTATAAAAAGTTTTAAAAAACATTACAACTTTGACGAAAAAAATTTAAAAATCGTTAAGACATTTCAAAGATGAACCACGTTTTTAAAGTTTAACTATTTTTGCCCTCTAATATATATTTTGAGGGCAAATATACATATATATATATTTCTAATATAAAAAAATTAATAAAACATCACATATTCTGTAGCTAAAATAAATTTTTAATGATAAATATATTGCATTTTGGTCGAGAAAGAATTTTAATTATTAAATAATGGGTGAAGACAATTAATGTGATGACCAATTGAGCTCTAGTAATTTTATTAATAATCAATGGAAAAAAATTTCCATTCATTATTAATAAGTCAAATAACAAATGCATAATAACTTTCTGTTGCAAAAATTGATCATTAGACTTGTATTATTATTATTTTTTTTAATTTTTAACTTACACATTTAATATATTTTAAATTAAAATTGTGTATTACATATTTTTTAATTATTTAAATAAGCCGTTTATATTTAATTTAATATTCTTTATTTAAAAAAAAAGGGCTTTTTAAAAAAGGTATAACACGAATGTAGAATTGATTCTTTGCTACTATGAGAATAAGAAATGCAGTCATGTATTTATTCTCTTGTTTAAATGATAAATGTACTTTGAGAAATACTTGTTTTTCTAAGCGCAGTGAAAAGAAATATAAATTTGAATCACATTTATGCTATGGTGAAAGGAACATATTTATTTTGTAGATTTATTAGTTTAATCCCATTGCAAGCAAGTTTTTATACAAATTATATTATTATTTAAAAGGATTATACAATCATATGCCCCATGAAATATTTATTTAAAATATAAAACTGGAATAGTACTAAAAATATATTTCTAACAGTAAGTTTTTCAGAAATGAATATAATTCTGTTTACAACTTTAAACTATCTACATGAAATTTACATTTCTGTAAAAATTTATTGCATATGAAGTTGAAAGTATATCTCAAAAGTCATATCGAATGTAAATTAATTTTTTTTTTTCTACAGAATATTTTATAAAACTTCTTGTCTAGAAATAAATGTAAATAAATACAAAAAACTCAAAAGAAAACTAAATGTATATGTAAGACAATATCAAAAATAATGAATTATACAAGGCATATTTTCAAAAACTCTGGCAAAAATTTAAAGAGGCAGATAAGTAGAAAGGAAAACAAATACGCAGATTTAGTATATGCAGATTGGCTATGTTGAAATATACCATTTAAAGACTGGTAGTTTTTTGTATTTGGGTGGTATTTCCGATGACCTGGTGGCAGCATCTGGTGTGAGGCATGCAATGTTAGCGTGCAGAAAGGCTCAGGCTAAAATTAGCTGGTGGCAAACTTTGCAATCATTGCATTCAACAACGAAAAGACTGGAGCGTACTGCAGCAATGAATGTACTTCCTGTATAGGTAGTCAGGCTGTGTGGTGAAAGTTGTCTCCTGTAACTAGGCCAAAATAGACTGGACTGGACCAAAATAGGACTTTCCTTTGAAAATGACTAGATCAGAGTCCATAATCAGAATGGAAAGAAATATGTTTTAAAAGAAACAACTTACTGCAACACTGAATGCTTTAAATCGTCCTGTATAATTATGTCACGAATTTTAATTATTAAATGAGCAAAAAGTTCTTTGATGACCAATTATTCCCATAATCAATGGAAACATTAATATTATATGTAAATAGCATGTGTGATAATTTCCCCTAAAGTCCTCCCATTGAGCAATGTCCGCTCTCATCAATCCATTTGTGAGCTGTTCGTGGCCTGCGTTAGAAGCACAAGTCCCACCAATGTTCAACAAAATGATTATAATAATTATATCAGTTCTAAGCCCAAGTCATATCTGAGTGGTAAACATGGGCCATTGGTGAGCATTAGGACTGAGGTTCAATCCTCTAACGGCATTGTTATAGAAACTGTTTAAAAAACGATGGCACTCTATGGCATTTGTGATATTCAACATCTCGCTCGTTAGTCAGACTACATGTGAGAGTCCTCCTGGTTTTCTCCCATAAGATACGCAAATGCGGGGCAGATCCCCCTAAAAGTATTCCCGGAAAGAATTGTTCTCCTTCTTCAGCTGCTCAGAGCCAAATCAAACTTCTACCTACGAGTACTCCATCACAACAGAAACTGCTCCTCCCTCTTTCCCTCCATTCATGGGTAGACTATTCATGAGGACGTCGGATACGTGGATCGGTCACAACAATAACATATCAATTTTAATCAGCCATTTTGGAAATTTAAAAACTCACATTATTATATTTTCAAACCTAGTATATGATATATATGCTAAAGGACATTTGAGTTCGAAGGGAATAAAAGATCAATTTAGTTGGTTCGCCCAGTTTATTTTTCTAATGTGAAACCTGTGAAAACGAGGTGTTAAATTCAACCTCATCGTGCAGATATATGCAATTTCAATTTTTCTTTTCAAATGGTTTGCAGCAATTCCTCTTTTGCTGAATATTTTCCTCTCTATCGTAAGTACGAAACGGGAGCAGAACAATCTACATACATTTCAATTTTGGTTCTCACATTTTTTTTTAGTTGGGAAAAAGTCAAAAATTTGAAACCAGAAAGCGAATTTTCAACGGGTGATATATTTTTTAATGCTGCCCATTACTTTTCCACTTTTTGGGAATAAATTCTTCGTATTACTTGCGATTTTTAAATCTTTACTTTTGGAAAGTTAATGTTGAATTGTTTGTTGGGTATTTCAGGTCGTCTTCTAACCCAAACGAAAAGGTGCTGTAGGGCCTGAATGACCGAGTGTCTAGCTCTCTGGCGCTCGGTGTCACAGGTTTCGGGTTCGAGTCCCGGCGGTGCCATGAATGTTTGTAGTGGTTCGGAATCCACTTTAAGCCGTAGGTCCCGGTCTCCTATGATGGTAAGAGCGTCACGGAGCCGAAGTCAGGCTTCTACCTACGGGTGCTCCGTCAGAATAGAAGCTGCACCCCTCTTCCCTCCTTCCATGAGGGACACGACAACAACAACAACATAGGTGCTGTAAGGGATCATTGACAGTGTATTATAACCGCCCGCTTGTATTATTTGTGCTAATCGTGTAATACATAAAAACATAACGGTACATACATAATACGTGATGTAGAAGGGAGGATTCAAGTCCTTGGAATAATATCAGTTTGCATACTTACAGAATTTTACAACAGATACATACACTTGATTTGATGAAGAAAATAATTTTTAGCTCCAAAATATGATAGATTGTCTCTAGTTTTTATTGTTTAGATACTCGTTTCTACCTCCATTGAATACAATGTTTGGAATCGGATTAATGTTTCCTTGAATATGCTCACACATGTTTATCTTGTTTCATTTATGTATTGTGAAATGTGATCGGTATATGCACAGTTTGGGCAGGTGTCCCTTCCTGCATTCATTTTCAAGAGGGTTAAATATTTTGACACTTAAAGCAGCGTAGCGGATTTGTTATAAATGAAGGGACACGGCAATTGAGGTATCCAGCTTTTACGCTGCAATACGATTTATTCAGAGAAAAAGGTTAGAATGATGTGTTTTGTAGGGGTGATACCAGCGCCACTTTTAAATGTTATTCTGCGAATATTAATAACATTCTTCTCCGACAATCCTTTAAGAATTTCAGTGATTAACGATTTATAAGGAGAAACTAGATTTGGTTGTTCGAGATAAGTTTTTGCCAGTAAGACGGATTTCATTTGTAAAACATTTGATGTTTCGACAAGGACATCACCAAATCGAATTTCTGAGATTGGTCAATATTCCAAATGAAGCCAATTCTTAATGGCAAATGAAGATTTAGCTATCGCCTTTATAGTAATTGTCATAATAAAAAAGCGATCAGTTTCAGCTATAGTATCAATGATAATTGGGTTTTACGAATTTTGGCTATCGTCTGGTACGAAGATGAAGAAAACACTATGAAGGAAACAATGAATTTCGATACCAGAATGTACCGATCGCCATGGGGTGTAACAATGGAAAACAAAAACTTGCGATGGTCCTAACCGGGACCTATACTATCAGGATAACTCCTGAAATGACCTGCACACTTAACGAGATACCTGGGAGACTGTCCATCACTTGAAACCTAAGCAGCTCTAGACCCCAGGGCTCCGTAATCTCAGGAAATTGATATATCCTGAAAGTAGGTGTACGTCTCGTCTACCAGAAGGGAACCACAAAGAAGTATCTCCCATAATACAGCCACAACTCCAGGTGGACTCAATCCTTCTCTGGGACACTGGTCACAATGCACTGCTAATACCTAGGTCAGACAATTTATAAAATAATTGAGTTGTACTCAGAATATAAGTAAAAAAGAAATTTTATTGCAATCCCAAAGGTCGGCCAAAACTAACTAAAAAAAAAAAAAAAGGAAAGAGTAAGAAAAGTCTATAGTTGGGAAATATCATAACCATTAAATAATAAGATGATAAGGTTTTAGAGCAGGGGTCTCCAAACTTTCCAGCTTTAGGGCCATACTGTTTATTCCAGTAAGTACCAAGGGCCAAATACGTTTTAATTTTTCTGCCATTATCTTTAATTTCCAGACCAGTAGCCGAGTACGCGCTCTGAGCGAGCGTACGCTTGCTAAATTCGCTGGCTCAGTTACTACAATTACTATTGTGTTTATCGATACGACCGTGACACTTGACGACATATATTGGTTAAAAACGGAAATAAGTAGGTATAAATACCGAACGTAACCGCGGAATGTTCACTAGTTTAAAATGCTAGTGGAATTCATTTCAATTATTTGTTAATTGTTATGCTTAACTTAAATTTTCTGCGTATTATGCTTGTCATTGAGCTTTACCTAGCAAGTAAATAAAACCGAGTTATTGTCATTCTGCGTTTTTTTATACAACTTATTACAGCAACAATAAGCTATTCGCTGTCGCTGGCCGGATTGATGACACTGGCGGGCCGTAGTTTGGAGACCCCTGCTTTAGAGTATAATTTTCCCTCTTGCTGAATTATTTTATCTCTATAATTTCTAACAGCATTTGGATAAATTTAAATAAAACATCACCAACGAGCATAACTTTCAAAGTTACAAGGCAAGGCAAGAGAAAAAAATAAGACTTTAGAAATTTATTGAATGGCAGACACCAATAATAATTGGTATGTGAATTTGCAGAAGGTGTTAATATAATGTCTTCCAAGGGGACCTATTATAAAAATTAATTAATATAATACGCATTGGTATACAGAGTAATTGATAAGTGACATATCACACCAAGTATACTAATTTCAATACAGTTGAAGGATGAATGGATAATGTAGAAGGTTATAATGTGATTTAGTACATGTTAAAAGAGCTTGGAAAAATGTCCAAAATATTGAGAATGCGAAAAAATTTTATCCAAGAAAAAAAAAGCTTTTAACTATAATGTGCAAATACAACGGGATAGAAAATTACGGAATAAAATAAAGGGGCAAAAAACTACTGGAAGGGTAGCGGTTATTGACCAAAGTATTCAATTCTATTACTATTGTTAAAATTGTGTTTTTTCAAATAGAATTAAGTTTAAGAAGTTGATTAATAATGATGTTACATTGCATTTTGCTGCTAATATTGTATATACTAGATTTTATTCTAGACATTAAATGGGATTTTACATACCATGTTTCGTAGAGAACTATGTAAATTGAAATTGAAAAAAGAAATCAGATTAAAGCTTGTTTTCATAATTTTAATGTCAGCTCTAATGGATAATAACATAAGAAACTACAAAAATTTGTATTGTTAAATACAATTATATCGTCCACATACCTATAAGCATGTGTGAGAATTATACATCGATAAAAAAATTGATAATATCTATAAAACAAATGACAATATCTATAAAGCAAGCTACATTGCCGATTATTTTATATAAATTTTATTTCTTGCTTAGACTTACTTCCAGTCATTTAGCGAGAAGAAATAACACAAATTATAATGTCTTCAACGCACGTATTACAATACAGAACTCTCTTTACAATATTATAATTGTTTTCGTATGAGTTTTTATCAACTTCCTGAAACACATTTATCATTCTGTTTTTTATGTTTGTTTTATGTTTGTATGTATATTTTTGTATGTTTTTATACGTATGGTTTTACCTTTTGATGTACATGTATGTTTCATAATATTCATTTTGTTGCTGCAATTTATTCACGTTTCAGATCTCGAATGAATTCATTTCAGTTTTGTCTGCTTTTGTAACTCTTTTTTTTTTTTTTTTTTGATAGGGTGACTTGGAAGTTCATGAAAATTTATGTACAGCGAATTCATGGCTTTGTTTTCCGAGCTGATTGTGTTTCTGACAAATAACTTATCTATTCTCTTTCTGTTCTCGACTTGTGTTTTGAATTTTCTGGAGTTTTTGCCCTACGTGTAAAGTAAAGAAAAACTTCAATTTTTGTTTTTAAATTGTTCATATTTAATTGTTTCTATAATTATTCTTATTATTATTATTATCTTCGTAAAAGCCAAAAGTTGTTTTTCAAATACTTTCAATTCTATATTTTTCCATTGCTTTCTGTTAACACTTTGAAGACTGGAGATTTTTAAACTGTTAGTGACGAATGATGGAAATACACATCATTTGCAGAGACATCAACCCTTCTGGAATGTATTAACAATTTTTAAAAATATTAGAAAATTATTGCAAATTAAAAAAAACATTATAAAATTTTGTTACAAATTTTAAAAAATATTAGAAAATTATTACAATTAAAAATATGGCACATTTTAAAAAAATACAAAATTATTACAAAATAAAAAAAAATACTAAAAATAATTACAAATTAAAAAAAATATTGCAAAATTATTAGAAAATAAATAAATGTTTCAAAATTATTACAGATTAAAAAAATATATTACTAATTACTCTCATTTATGCTGATATTCAGGCTATATATATTTCACTGCATGCTGTATTCAATTCGTTAAAATGCACCATATTTTAAAAATTAATTTTTATATCAATTTTTAAATAATTCAATAGTGACTAATTTTATCAAATTCATCATACATGGTGTCTTTAAAAGGAACAATAATCTGATATTAAGTTACTATTTATATTTCTGATGAAGCAACAACAGGTAAACTATTAAAGCTAAAAAATTCAAGTGAAATTATAATAATACTGCAATAATGAATACTACTACTATGTCCAAAAAGTAAGACCAATTTTCAATTTAAAATTTCTGGGGTTTATTGAATTTCAATTTTTTCTTTTTTTAGGTAGCTGGCACTGTTCTTGATATCTGTATGAAATTTGAAATCAAAATATTAATTAGTGTTTGAGTTACTCTTGACTTTGTGAGACGCTAAAACTGATTCCAGCGATTTTTGAACTGTTTGAATTAATTGAGCGAAGAACTTGCATTCAATTTTGTTTGCGGAAACATATAGAATGTTGCAGAAGGCATTCGGTGAGCATTCCTATATCGGAAAGAAATGTTTAGAAGTGGTATAAAAAGGTTAAAAAGGAAGAGAGCACGTTGAAGACGAAGAGCCCTCTGGCCGACCATCAACCTCAACCGACGAAGCTGACGTACAAAAAATTAAAAATTTCGTGCTTGCAAACCGTCGATTTACAATTAGAGACCTTGCTGATGATGTTGGAATTTCAAAAGGATCGATCAATTCCTTTTTAAAAAGGTGTTTTGGGCCCCCAACGAGTCAAAAATCGATTGGTACCGAAAACACTGTATGCGCCAGCTCACACTACATTAATTCTTCGTGACAATTTTGCCAAAAGTAAAAACCATAGCATTCCACAACCACCGTATTCACACCGTGCGACTTTTGCCTATTCCCTAAACTCAAAAGAACCACTCCGGGGACACCATTTTGAGTCGATTGAAGAGATTCAACGTGAACCGGCGCGCTCTTTGAAGGCCATCCCTGTCGATGACTTTTTAGCATGCATTGAGGATTAGAAAAAAAATTGGCGTAAGTTCATTGTGTCCGGAAGGATTACTTTGAAAGCGATGAATTAAATTAGGAAGAATAAATAAAGATTTTTGAAAAAATAAATAATTGGTCTTACTTTTTTGTGCACAGTAGTAATATTACTTTAATTATTGAAATTAATAATCATTAAAATAGCACTTTTGTAAGCACTGTTAGTGTTAAAAAGCATTAAAAAATTTGATTTTAATGTAACTAAAAGTTTGTAAAATTACTTATCTTGCGCTTTTTAATCAGTCTTCAAATTATAATTTTTTTGTTTGGGGTTCTTCAACAAACTATCGTTGCTCGAAAACCGTCATTTAGCTTCCATGTTAATACTTACATTATTTATTCAGTATGGAATTAAACTTTATTTTAAAAACATGTTCTATGTTTTTGTATATTTCATGTAAAAAAATTAGTTATTTACTGTAGCATAACCGTTTATAGTTAGGAATAATGTATGTTGTTGTACACAATTCAAAACGTCATTAAAAATACTTTTCGAGTTAGTAATAAGTTTGTGACTACTTTTAAAATGCTTAAATTGCTTCATAAAATTTTCAAGTATAGATAGATACTTCTTTTTAAAACCATAATCTTTTTTTTTTTTTTTCGTTTCAAAATCATTTCTTCTTTTCAAGAAAGATTATATTATGTTTTAAAACTTAAGTGTAAATATCATAAGTTAAACATATTAATATGATTAAGTATGATATAACGATATATTAAATGATGAACGTTATGATATAACGTTAAACATATTAATATTTAAAGAAAAATTGATTCAAAAATTAAAAATATTCACCATGTAGTAATAAATTATATATATTGTCTACTATATATCATTATAAAAATTTTAAATTGCCAACATAAAATTTAACTTAAAATCATCAATATTTTTGTTATTTCAAAAAAATATATTTGCTACGCATTATTTACTATTATTTTTCTCTCCTTCGATGACTCTCAAAACTTGATATACTGATAATAATTAATAGTACATAGTAATTCTGATAAAAAAAATGTAAATAAATTAAATAAAATTAATTAAAATTATTATTTAATTAATTAAAATAAATTTATTTAAAATTTTGTTGTTTACGTAAATACTTGCTTATTGCTATAAGTTCCGGATGAAATTTTGTTTCGCTAGGATTCTTTGTAAATTTCATAAAAGTTATAAATAAGCATTATGCCCTGTCACATTATTTTGTTACAAGAATAATTGCTTTTTTTTTCTATAACCATTTTCCTCCTACTATATACTTTTTAATTTTTATTAAATTTTACTTTGAAAGCCGGGGCATTGTTACTCCGCGTCCGTGGCTTATCTTCAAGTTACACGCGTGCCCCTGGGTAATGCAAAGTGAGTATGTCTGTGCAGCGCTTGCCTTAAGGCATCCAAGACCAAGCTGTCTAAGTGTTTGCCAGCTGCATTAGAACAAAAACAAAGTTTGAAAGCCAGCTTCTTTCATGAAACCTTACATTTGAATTTTAACTAAAACGTTTAATTTTATGATACTTTTATTGAGAATCCTAAAATTTTCATACCATAAAAACATCCTGATAAATGATTCATAATAATGTTTAGTCATCAGAAAACTAATTTGGTGTTAATCATAACCTTCTTTGCAAACTGTAAGAAGTGTAAGAACCCTCTCCAGAACAGTTTTTATTGAGAATCCTGAAATTTTCATGCCAAAAGACCATACCATAACTGGAACACATACATCCTGATAACTGATCCTGATATCTGATAGATGAACATACCATCCTGATAACTGATTCATAATAATGTTGAGTGAAAAAAATTTCCATAAGAACATAAAGTACCATAACATAACATAAGAAGAACATAAGTACCATGATAGCTGATTCATAATAATGTTTAATGACGAGGAAACTAATTTGGTGTTAATGATATCCTTCTTTACAAAATGTAAGAAATGCAAGAACCCTCTGCAATACAATTTTTATTGAGAATCCAGGAATTTCCATACCATAAGAACATCTGATAACTGATTCATAATAATGTTTAGTGAAAAGAAAACTAATTTGGTGTTAATCATAACCATCTTTGCAAAATGTAAGGACATCCTCCAAAACAGTTTTTTATTGAGAATCCTGAAATTTTCATTCTAAAAAGCATCCTGATAACTGATCATAATAAGAAAACTTATTTGATGTTAATCATAACCTTCTTTGCAAAATGTAAAGAACACTCTCAAAACAGTTTTTATCGGCAATAATGAAATTTTTATTCCAAATGAACACCTTGATAAATGTTTCATAATAACGTTTAATGATCAGAAAACTAATTTGGTGTTGATCATAATCTTCTTTGTAAAATCTAACTAATGTGAAAACCTTCTCCAAAACAGTTTTTATTGGGAATCCTGAAATTTTCATGCAAAAAAGAATTTTCTAATAACTGATTCATAATATTGTTTAGTGGTCATAAAATTTATTTGGTGTTAATCCTTCTTTGCAAAATACAAGAACTGTAAGAGCCTTCTCTTAAAAATGGCCCCAGAAAATACTCAGATTATTTCCGATACACCAAACCAAATATATTGAGGCCATTTCCAAAACACTGCAGTTCCAGCACTGCAACTCAGAACCAGCAAAAGTAAAAAGAAATAAACTGCCTTCCATTACATAAAAACTTAACTCCCTTATTAAGAACAAAATTAACATTACTGCGCAACACGCAATTGAATTAAATATTGAGTTACGCTATTCGGTGGCTAAAGGGCCCTAATCCACTTTAAACCGTATATCATTAGGTGAGCGGAAAATTAAGTCTTATCTGGACAAAAGAAACAGAAGTTTTGCCGATAAAAACCCCAGTGAAAAAAAAACCTCAGTGAGACTCCTGATTAGTATAGATAATTCTAATGATTGTTTTTTTCTCTTTGTTAACTGTCCCCTTATTGATCGGCAAGGCTGCATCGAAATCCTGCTAAGACAGGGCCATCACAATTAGGACATCAGTATTTTAACGTTTTTGTTTTGTTTTGCTGTAATATCGCACCAGATGGAAGCACATTTATCTGGAAGGATAATGACAGTGAGAGGAAGCAGAGCCATTATCAGTTTGGATTGTTTTGTTTGTTTGCTTTTTCTGCAGTGGGTTATACTGGATAAATATAGATTTTTGTGGCTCCCATTCTGGGAGGATTTAAATTGTTTCGGATTGTTATACTCTTTATGGAAGTTGTAGGAATACAATGGATGATTAGCTAAAAACATGCTTAAAACAGTCTTAAATTTGGCAATATGTATATGACTTTTAATGTACTATTTAGGTAAATTACATTTATGTAAATTAAGTAACAATACCCACAATAGGAGTAACAATACCCACACAACTCTCTGCAATCACATTACATCGAGACCTACGGTTTAAAGTGGTTTCCAAACCACTACAAACTTCCATGGCCCCACAGGGACTTGAACACGAAACTCGTGGTACCGAGCGCCAGACCACTAGCCACTCGGCCATCAGCCGAAAACCTCAGTGAAAAAACGGGATTCTCCTGATTAGTATAGATAATTCTAATGATTGTTTTTCTCTTAGCTGTCCCCTTATTGATCAGCAAGAGCTGCAACCAAATCCTGCTAAGACAGAGTTATCACAATTAGGACATCACTATATTAACGTTTTTGTTTTTGTTTTGCTGTAATATCGCACCAGATGGAAGCACATTTATCTGGAAGGATAATGACAGTGAAAGGAAGTAGAGCCATTATCAGTTGGGATATTTTGTTCGTTTGGGTTTTTTCTGTTGCAGTTGGCTATACTGAGTAAATATAGATTTTTGTGAGGATTTAAATTGTTTCGGATTGGATTACTACACGCTTTATGGCATTTGTGGGAATACGATGGTTGATTGACTAAAAGCATACTAAAATAATTTTAATTAAAACAAATAAGTGGAATTTTATATTATAGAAGAATTAATCCGTCAATGTGCAAATGTTTATTTAAATTAGAATGTTAAAAACGCATATTTAAAGTGAAAAATTAGCGCTTTTTAACAGAAAAGGCTTTTAATATTAATGACTTCTCTACATGAAATAGTAGACAATGAAAGTGTTAATTTGAAGAGTGGAAATTTGTAACAAATTTTAAATCTGACAATGTATGTATAACTTTTGAGGTACTATTTAGATAAATCACAATTATGTGAATTAACAATAGTACAATATATTTTTATGCTTATTTTTAAATTTAACTAAACTGAGAGATGTGTGAAGTGTTAGTGTCACTGTAATGGAATGCAAAAATTAAATAATAAATCAATCTAATTAATGACTTCTCTACGAGGAAATATAGATAACGTAAGATCTAATGTAAAAAAAAAAAAATGAAAATTGTATCCTATAAGATGTTATTTGAAGAGAGAAAAGCTGTAAATAAATTTTAAATTTAAAAATTTATATAAATGACATTCAGGATTAACTGTAGTATTTTTACTGATTTTTTAAAATTTTAACTAAACTGATAGATTTAATGGAAATGCCTGTGCAATGGAATGCAAAACAAAATTAAATAATCTAATTAATGAGTTCTCTACATGAAAAAGTAGACAAAATTAGAGTAATGTAAAAAAAAGAAAAAAATTAAGAACAAATACCAATTTTTTAAGATATTAAGATATTAAAATTGGCATTGTAGGGTGTGACTTTAAAAGAAACTATTTATGCATTAAGATGATAAGGAAGTTATGCCATTTTTTGTTGCTGTAATTGAATTATTCATTATTATCTTGTTCTTTGTGCGATTTAAACGGTTTTGGTATCATTAGAAAGATTGTATTTCCACGTTATGAAGTTTAATATTACAGGTTTTTTAATCATTAAATTGTGAAATGAAGGAGTATATGATAAATTAAGAAAAACTTCATTTAGACACCCAATGCTTTATGAGTTCTAGCTTGATCATAATACGATAGAAGCTCTTTTAAAATGTGTGTTTCGTCTTTGGACCATCTAAAGTTAAAATGTGTACTGTTCAAATATTGTTTGAAAAATTCAAGGTTACATGACGTGAAGCTTCAAGATGAATCTCGAACCAGAAAACCAAAGGAGCTTGACGACAATGTTCTGAGGGCTTTAGAGGATAATTAACCACTATTGAATACCAGAGATCGGAGATAAGTTAATCGTTAGCTACATAGCAATTGTAAACCATTTGAACAAGCTTGGATTTTATCTACAAATGATGTCATCAGATTCTCAGTAAATTAATCGAAACAAATATGATGGATCTATTGCTGCTCCACAGCAATAGGATCCCTATAACAACAATACGAGCTTATCTATCCACGTGAAATCCAATTTGCTCCAAAAATGCTAAGGCTTTGCATGTGGTTAATGGGTAAGTCCAATCCATTGGGAACTGTTGCAACCAAATAAAAATGTCATTGGATCTATATTGTGCTCTGCTAACCCTAATGGACAAATTTGATACTAATCAAAAGCTTGTATTTTCATATTTTGATTTTTAATATTACGGGTGTTTTTAATTATTAAATTGTAAAGAAGAGGTATGTGAGGGATCAAGAAAAGCAAAATTTTATACTAAGAAATACATGAATTCCGTCAGCATTGTATAACTGAAACACTGTTGTCTTGCCACATGATAAAGATACCCTCGTTATGATTTGTTTTTATTCCATCTAAACTAACAGATTTTACGAGAATAGTTTTCTGTAAAATTAATGTAACGTAGAACGAAAAATAATAACTGGTTATTTATATAAAAATAGCGAACCAAAATAAAACTAATGAAAAATAATAATAATAATAATAATTAATGAGATACTTTATGCATGATTAAAAAAGGCCATTTATGGATATTAAATTTATGTAATCTATAACTCTAGTATCTTTACGGATTTTCAACTCATTACATGAGACATCTTCTATCTTACACTTACTCAGAAATATCTCATTTGTAAGATTGTTAACATGCATTACTAATGGCATATATTCGTGAAACATGGTAGTTTATGAGATTAGATAAGCAGTCGTAATTCACTACATCCAGTTTAATCAGGAATTTAATTGCGCTGTGTTTTGTATTTTCTTGGCTGATTTATTCGCTTCGGTGTTTAATATTTCTGCAATTAGGCATGTTATCATTGTTAATGTGTACGAAAGCCATCAAATAAAAAAAAAAAAAATACCATTTATATTCATTTGTAAGAATTATTTATAATATTTGCTTGTTTTTTCTTTTGTTTTTAAATAGCTTTCGATAAAGTATTACAATTCTTCATTATAATTTAAATAAAATTCCCTTGTAGAAATTTATGGCTAAGTGAAAACACAACAGTAACTAAGAAAAATATTGATATATAGTAATTTATTCAATTTTCCACTAGACTAACTAACTCGGTAACAAGTAATTCAATCGGAATTTTTATCAAATTTTTATATAATATTAGTCATAATGCATATTGTTATTATAAATTTTATTTCAAACCACTATTGTAGCATTTTCTCAAGAGAAGAGTTTTGACATTTCATTCCCAGGAGAGAGGAACGTAAGTTATTTGAAAGATATATAATAAGCCCGCCACTCATATCTGACAGTAGACCAACTTTATTGTGTTGGAGTTAAATTAGGAAATTAGGATTAGATTATGAAATTAGGGATTTTGTGCTAATGAGAACAACCTGTCACTAAAATTCGGTATCCCTCATTATACATGATACCAGTATCTATTGTACATATACGGTATCATGTATAATGAAGTCAGAAAATTAGAAGCGAATATCTTTGCTACCTTCATTGGTCGAAACAATTACAGACTGAATATGAACCAATTGACATACCATGAGTTGTTCCATTGTGATTGCTCATAGACGACAAGGTAAGAAATGTCTTCTCCATTGAGAAGTGAGGGAAGCTGACCTTTTTCCCTCTTGTTTGGATTAAAAAGGAGATTTAAAGAGATTTGTGGAAGATTGTTTTAAAAGGAGATTTTTGGAGAAGAAGAAAGAGAGAGTTCTGTGACGAGTCGATCAGAAACGTTCTTTTTCTCTGTAGTAATTGAATAAGGCCTGTTTACAAAGTGAAGCTCTTGTGGTTTCGTATATCACGCAGTGTGATAGTTGAGGTCTAACGCAGACCAGTGCATTAGATTCGTCTTAGACTCGAGTTCTCTAAAAATCTACATCCCTGGAGTGAACTGCACTTGGGAATCAAATTATCTTTAATTTTCATTTTTGTAAATAGATTTCTGCATATATGTGTATAATGCTTGTAAAAAAAATTAAAATGTTCCCATGAATCTGAAAGTGACAATGTTCTTGAAGCATTTTAAAAGTTTAGCATAGGCCGATAAGATACACAATATAAAAATTTTAAAAAATAAAGGAAAAATTCTCCAGAAAAAAATACATTTAAAAAGCAATTAAACACATTATTGCGCAAAGACAGTTCTTAAAATGTGTTCGAAAATTATAAATAAAATAAGAAATTATTAAAAATGATTTTAAATAGATTATTTAAATTTTTAATTAATTTTTAATAAAATAATAATCATCAATTAGTGTTTCGTGCTAATGAGAACAACCTGTCCCTCAAATTTGATAGCAGAATCCATCAGAATAAATAATTTTTGTATTAAAAATATATATAAACAATAAAATATACGACATGATACTTTCTTCAAAGCTTAAACTAAATATCAAATTTGTGGAACTCAAAAAAAAAAGTTGTCACATTATTTTTTGATATATTTGTTGATTAAATTTTAAATTAATGAAGATAAATATTTTTATTGAAAACCATTTTTCAAACCAAAAAGTTTCCTATTTAATAAGAGAAAGATTTGACATCACATTATTTTTTTCAAAATGTTTTTGAAATTTTTCTTTTAATATTATTTTTTTCATGGTAAAAATGAAATATCTGAATGTAAATGCATAAATCATGTATCATGAGTGGTAAACTTAATAAATCTTGATTTTCTGATTTGTTTCGGATTACTTTTTAGCTCTATATTTGTCATATTTGAAAACAATATTGACATACTCCGATATCTGAAATAAGAGATCATTAATCTTTCTTTGTGATGTGTCATTTTCTTTTGTGTCAAAAATTCCAACAAATACAAAAACAATATTCCAAAACAGAATCATCAATCATGCATTAGTCATTAAAAATGAGGTTCTTTTTCAAAAAAAAAATGTTCTTTTTTTCTTAATATCTGTATGCTAATTATGTTTTTCGATAGGTTGCCATGCATTTTTTCAAATTATGTAAATTAATCTTCAAACAAATGATGAAATGAGACATTGTTTTTATAATGATAAAAAAGGCGAATCAATACGATAAGCCTCAAATTTTGATTAATTGTCTCCGATGCAAAAACAAAATGAATATGTCATTCATTTTAGAATGGCAGAACTGTCATTTAGAAAAGATTATAAATATTTCTATTTGCATAATGGTTATTAATTTTTAATGGAATTTATAGTTTAGAATTAAAGGAAAATGTAGCATAAAATTTAAGTTCTGTTGCCATAGCAACACATATTTGAAATTGAAAAATCTTAACCTAGATCCTAGCTTAAAAACAATAGACCAAAAAAATTTTTTTTTTTTTATTATTATTTCAATGGCAGATTATGAACAGTTACAACAAAACAAAAAAAAAAAAAAAAAAAAAAAAAAACATACAACATACAACAACAACAAAAACCAACCATAGTTTATATTCTATAGAGAAACTCATTTTTTTTTCTTTCTGAATATAATTTTAATTTTATCCATTAATGTAGTAATCATAAACAAATTTCAAATTATATATTTTTACTAAATACCAGCTTTCACAAAATAAATTCATGAGAAATCCAACACACAATATCCTACAATTAGGAAATGGGCTACAATTAGGAAATTATATTCAGTTTAAAAAGTAAAATATTTCTCTGTATAAACAAGATGAATTTGAACTACACCGAAAAACATGGATAGTACACAACAATATGAATAAAAAACATGGAACATGGAATTGCAAATGATGTTGACAGGTGAAAATCGAGAAAATGCAATTGCAAAATTTGTCAAAATAAAGAAATAATATCATTTATTGGATAATCTAGGTACGGTACAGATTCTGATGAACAGAACAAACAAAATTTTTATTGTAATTCTTCAAAAAGTCGAACATTCATGCATTTCCGAACTACTGAATTTGGAATATTACAGAACTATTTGGATTATTGAATTTGGAATATGTAAGGTAACTAGATGACCAAAATATTAGTATTTACACTCAAGAGTCAAAACATTATGACCACCCCTACATTTTGCAATGAACTCGCCTGGCTGACGCGGAAGGCACGTGATCAGGTGGAAGTATTTAACTGGTATTAAGTGGTGGTATTAATCCTTGCCAAGGCTGGTTGACGCTGTGTTGCGCGCCAAAGGTGGGCCAACTCGTTATTGACAGGTGGTCATAATCTTTTGGCTCTTGACTGTATATATATATATACTAATATTTTGGTTACATTTATATATTTATATATATATATATATATATATATATATATATATATACAGTCCTGTCTCATTAATGTGACCACCTGTCAAAAGCCATAAGCTTTTAATACTCCATAAGTATGTAAAGGATGCCCTAGGACATCCTCTATATACACTCCATTGCAATGTGCTGCCACCTACCTTTGTGATTGGTTATTTCACGTTGACGTCGTACGTAGGTGGTGGACACATTATTGTGACTGGACTGTGTGTATATATAACGTATCATTTTTTTTCTCACGAGAAGAGTTTTGGCATGTCATTTCTAGGAGAGGGAATGTATATTATTTGAAAACACATAATAGACCCATCACTCAAATTTGACAACAGACGAGCTTTATTGTGGGTAGTTATATTGCATGCAATTAGTGTTTTGTGCTAATGAGAACAATCTGTCACTCAAATCTGATAGCAGATATTCAGTATCATGTATAAGGAGACTCGGGAAATTAGCAAACGTCTGTCATATCTTCACAGGTTGAAACAATAACAGATGGAATATGGGCTATTCCATGACTTGTTCCATCACGATGGGTGATAGACGACGATCCGACGATCTTGTTCCATGCTCCAATCAGAAGGGAAGGAATCTGATCTCCCCGTCCTATTGACGGATTGTCTTAAAAGGATATTTTTGGTGAAGCAGAGAGAGAGTTCTGCAATGAGTCGACCAGAAGTGTCTTTTTTTTTTTTTCTCTAAAGTGCTGGAATAGGCCGGATTTTTCACACGTTTTCAAAGTAAGCCGCTTGTGGTTTCGCGTATCACGCCATGTTATAATTAAGGTCTGCAACAGACCAGTGCATTAGATTCGTCGTAGAATAGGTAACTCTGAAAATACACAAGTGCAGTTCAGACATTCCAGGTTTTGAGATTTTCAGAGTTTTCTAGTCTACGACGAATCTAATTGCCTGGTCTGCGGCAGACCTTAATTATCACACGGCGTGATACACGAAACCACAAGCGGCTCACTTTCTATCAAAGTATATGGAATTTATTTAACTAAAAGAAAATTTCTTGAGACTTTTTATTTAAAAGTGCAATATTTGCTCTTTACAGCAAATCTTTATATTTAATAATTTATAGAAATACAATATTCATTAAGGTTATTCCAGACACCAAATATTTTTTAAACCAAACTTTGCTCTGTTGAAGAGATTTTGATTTTGACAATGTTTTCTTAACTCCTATCATTCAATAGTATTAAAAGGAAACGGGTTTGCTTTTATATCCTTAACACAATTTTTACGAAGTTCGTAAACAACATTACTTGTGATGTCGCTAGCAATGTCATGAAAAGAAACTCTAAAATGTTGTTTACTGAACAAATATGAAATTGAAGAAGAAAGAAAAGCTGAGAATTCTAAAAAGCATTTCAAATGGAAATAAACGTCGCTTTCGGTGCAAGACATATAAAAAGAAAGTATTATTTTTTTATATCTAGAGACATTCAACGAAATTTTATATTCATAATGCATTTTTTTATTCCCGAAGCATTCATGTTTCCCTTTTTACAGAAACAGAAATTATTCAGAATTAAACAGCATACATATTTAAATATTGCTTCGTCAAAGTGTAAAAAGAAATCAAATTTTTTTCTCTCTGTCTGACATCTAAACCAGCTGTTGGCTATATGCCATTCAGATTTTCTCGAGTTAAATTCTTTTCACTATTTACTACTTCATAAATTTCTTTTCATATAAATATTTTAACACTCATGTTTCTTTCATTTAGATTTTATGACTTCTTTTATGCCTAATAAATGAAACAAAACGTCTCATTCCATGAATTTCTTAGAATGTTTTTGTTTTAAGTTTGCAGATTTCTTAACAATAATAATAAAGGCACTGCATAGTCATAACTTTCTCGAACTCCGCAATAGATGTTGCATACGTTTTACATTATGTAATATAAAATGTTTCAAATAATTTTTAACCACGGAAAATAATGAGTTTGATATATAAAGTTTTATAATTATTGTAATAAATTTCGAAATACTTCAAATAAAACGTATCAAAGGAGATATCTCCAACTGACGGTATATAAATATTTGTAGAAAAATACCAGATGACTTAAAATATATATCTACAGAAAGGATAGAAGAAAAAATGAAGAAACGATTAGAAAAGAGACCCCTTCAAAAATGAGTTTGTATAGCACAGCCATGAAAATAGCATATATTGTTTCTTAGCTAATTTATTGGACCATCGGTTCATCACCCTGTGTATGCATATCTAGTTTTCTGATCTGTCTCTGGAAGTTTTGTCATCTACCCTTTAATTTAATATATAGTGTGCTACCTAATATCGAACTTGACAATATTTCCGTAACCACTTTTCGTAAATATGTACTTACAATACAATACAATTACTTGATTTTTCAGATTGTTTAATGTATATTTAGTGTTTTTAGAAAAGTTTAATATTATTGTTATAAAGTGTTTGTATAAAAAGTGTAATATTTGTTTTTGTTTATAGCAAATCATTATATTGAATAATTTATACAATTTTTCTTTTATGGTTTATACAGGTTTAATGGTTTTATTTGTTATTGGTTTAATGGCATTATCGGTATATTGTTTTTATGGAAATATTTGGTTTATTCCAAAACCCAAATATGTTTTATGCCAAACTTTGCTAGGTTGAAAAGATTTTTATCGTTCAGAAACTTTAGTGTGTATATAGTGTTTATAAAAAAGTGTAATATTATTATATAGTGTTTATATTCTATAATCTAGTGTTTATTTAATAAGCATAAATAAGTATAATATTTGTTGTTGTTTATAGCAAATCATTATATCGAATAATTTATACAATTTTCATTATGGTTATTATAGAAACCAAATATATTTTTAAGCCAAATTTGGCTAGGTTGAAAAGAATTTGATTTTTCGAAAATTGACAATCTTTTCTTAACTCCCATCATCAATAGTATTAAAAGGAAATGGATTTACTTTTATATATCCTTAACACAATTTTTACGAAGTTCGTAAACAACATTACTTGTGATGTCGCTAGCAATGTCATGAAAAGAAACTCTAAAATGTTGTTTATTGAACAAATATGAAATTGAAGAAGAAGAAAAGCCGAGAATTTAAAAAAGCATTTCAAATGGAAAGAAAAGTCACTTTTCGGTGGAAGACATATAAAAAGAACGCATTATTTTTTATATCAAGAGACATTCAACGAAATTTTATATTCATAAAGCACTTTTTTCTTCCTTAAAGCATTCATGTTTCTCTTTTAACAGAAACAGAAATTATTTAGATTTAAACACCATACATATTTAAATATTGCTTCGTCAAAGTGTGAAAAGAAATCAAATTTTTTTCTTTTCTGTCTGACATCTAAACCAGCTGTTGGCTCTATGCCATTCAGATTTTCTCAAGTTAAATTCTTTTGACTATTTACTACTTCATATATTTCTTTTCATATAAATATTTTAGCACTCATGTTTCTTTCATTTAGATTTTATGACTTTTTTTTATGCCTAATAAATGAAACAAAACGTCTTATTCTGTAAATTTCTCATGATGTATTTTTTTAAAGTTTGCTGACTTCTTAAAAATACATTATACTGTCACAACTTTCTTCAAATGTGCAATAACTTTTGTATATATTTTACATTATGTAATATAAAATGTTTCAAATAATTTTTAATGATGGATTATTATGAGTTTGATATATAAAGTTTTATAATTATTGTAATAAATTTCGAATTACTTCAAAAAAGAGTGGGTTCCCTCCATTGGCAGTATTTTGCAGCATTTGTTTCTCACTAGAAGAGTTTTGGTATATCATTCCTAGGAGAAAGGAATGTATGTTATTTGACAAATATATATTAACAACCTATCAATCAAATTTGGCTGCACACAGATTATGGGTAGTTATACACAATTATTATTATATTATTATTACAACTAGCATTTTGTATTAAAGAGAACAACCTGCCATTAGAAATCTGATAGCAGATATTCTGTATCATGTATAATGAGACTCACAGAGTTGGCGAGTTTCTGTGCGATTTTACGGGTTGAAATGGTTACAGACAGAATATAGACTATGGCATGAACTGTATTTGTTCCATCATGACTGGTGTTAGACCACGATCTGAGAAAGGTCTATTCCAATCTAATATGAGGGAAGCTTGACGGATTGTCAAAAGAAGATTTTGTTGAAGAAGAGAGAGTGTTCTGCGACGAATAGACCAGACGAGACCTCTTACCTATTTTCACCGAAGTGACTGCATAGGCCGGATTTTCCAATTGTTTACAAAAGTCATCCCCTAGAGGTTTTGTTTATTACGCCATGTTGTAATTAAGGTCTGCCGTAGACCAGATACGTCGTATACTCGAGAACTCTGAAAATCTCCGACCTTGGAATGAATTGCACTTGTGTATTTAATTTATGCCTTTAATTTTCATTTTCTGTAAATAGAGATCTGTATATATATATATACAGTTTGTAAATAAAATTTAAAGTTTTCCCATGAGGCTGTCATAAGTCTAGTATTGGCCGAGACGTTACAATAATATATTATATTATATGATTAATCAAAGTGTATGAAGTTTATTTCAGTAAACTAAATTCCTTGGGACGTTTTATTTAAAAAAGTGTAATATTTGTTTTTATTTATAGCAAATCATTATATTGAATAATTTATAGGAAACAATATTCATTTTGATTATTCCAGACACCAAATATTTTTTAAGTCAAATTTTGTTCGGTTGAAAAGATTTTGATTTTGACAATGTTTTCTTAACTCCTATCATTCAATAGTATTAAAAGGAAGCGGATTTACTTTTATATAACCTTAACACAATCTTTACGAAGTTCGTAAATAACATTACTTGTGATGTCGCAGGCAATGTCATGAAAAGAAACTCTAAAATGTTGTTTACTGAACAAATATGAAATTGAAGAAGAAGAAAAGACGAGAATTCTAAAAAGCATTTCAAATGGAAAAAAAAAGTCACTTTTCGGTGCAAGACATATAAAAAGAACGTATTATTTTTTATATCAAGAGACATTCAACGAAATTTTATATTCAAAATGCATTTTTTCTTCCTTAAAGCATTCATGTTTCTCCTTTTACAGAAACAGAAATTATTCAGATTTAAACAGCATACATATTTAAATATTGCTTCGTCAAAGTGTAAAAGAAATCAAATTTTTTCTCTCTGTCTGACATCTAAACCAGCTGTTGGCTATGTGCCCTTCAGATTTTCCCAAGTTAAATTCTTTTCACTATTTACTACTTCATAAATTTCTTTTGGTATAAACATTTTAGCACTCATGTTTCTTTCATTTAGATTTTATGACTAGATTTTATTGCATTTGAACTTCGTTACCTGGTGAAAAGTTGTTTGATGCCTCGTGTAAGAAGCATAAATGCGTACCAGTGCGTTTCAGACTTTGATAAAGGTCGAATTGTAGCTTTCCAGTATTGCAGCTCGCAGCGGTCGAGATCCAATGACTGTTAGCAGAATATGGAATCTATGTGTTCAAGACGGTAATACGGAACGCCGTGCTGGATTTCAATGGCCCCCTATTACTAATAGCCGAGAAGACAGGCATGTTACCTGCATGGCCTTAATGGATCGTGCAGCCACGTCTACGCCCTGAACCAAGAATTGGAGTCGTTTACAAGACAGCAAGTGTCTGCATGAACAGTTCGACGACGTTTGAAGGAGCATGAACTGTCAGATCGGAGACCATGGCTGCGGCTACCCTTGACGCTGCATCACAGACAGGGGCGTCTTAAATGGTGCAATCAACGACGAACCTGGGCGCACGAATAATTTTTCAGATGAAACCAGGTTCTCTAAAAAGAATCAAGATGGTCGCATCCATGTTTGGCGGCATCGTGGTAAACGCCCATTGCCAGCGTACATTCGTCATCGTCATACACCTGGCGTGATGGTATGGGTTTCTGTTGGATACACGTTTCGTCAACTCTTATTCGCAATGACGGCACTTTGAACGGTGCACGCTACATTTCTGGTGTGTTACGACCCGTGGCACTACCTTTCGTTCGATTCCAGCGAAACCGTACGTCACATGTTGCCGGTAATGTACGGACCTTCCTTGATACGGAAAGTGTTCGGCTGCTATCCTGACCTGCCGTTCACCATATCTCTTGTCAATAGAAAGCATATGGTCCATGGTAACAGAGCGACTGGCTC
Organism: Caerostris extrusa; assembly: GCA_021605095.1. NCBI lineage: Eukaryota > Metazoa > Arthropoda > Arachnida > Araneae > Araneidae > Caerostris > Caerostris extrusa. Next base: position 95,113 of record BPLR01005859.1, read on the forward strand.
TTCCCCATACGCCAGTCACTACGGTTGATGAGCTATGGCATCGTGTTGAAGCTGCATGGGCATCTGTACCTGTGCATGCCATTCAATCTCTGTTTGACTCAATGCCAGACGTATAAGTACTGTTATTACTGACAAAGTTGGCTGTTCTGGGTACTGATTTCTGAGGATGTATGCACCCAAATTTCTTGAAAATTTAATCACTTGTTATTTCCAGTACAATATATTTGTCTAATAAGTATCATTTTGTTATCTGCATTTCTTCCGGGTGTAGCAATTTTAATGGCCAGTAGTGTATTTGTAGAAAGATATCATTATCATCAATGGCGCAACAGTCCCATGGTGGACCAAAACCGTCTCCCTACTTCCAGATTTCAAAACAGGAGCTTTTTTTTTTTCTTTTTACAGGGTATGGTTGTCAACACTAAGACCAAAACTGTACAATAAAAATTGATCGGGACCTATGGTTCAAAATGGATTCGAACCACTACAGATATCCATGGTACAGCCAAGACTCGAACCCGTGGCACCGAGCACAAGAGCGCTAGTCCCTCGGCAATCAGGCCAAAGAAAAATACTAGATGATTTAAAATATTTATCTAGAAAAACAAGTAATATGAAAAAAAAAATTTTTAAGTTAATTCCTACTTTTTTTTTTTCACTCTATTGCAGAATGTCCTTTATAAATAATGTTCATTCATTTTTTAAGTTTATCTGGAGCCATATATTGGTAAATACATGCAACTTAAATCTAAAAAAACTAAAATTAATTAACTAAATTTAATTACTGAATTAATATTTGAAAAAACTGTATTAACATCCAGTGTCATCCACTACAAGTTCAAAAAAAAATGTATTTGAACTAGTGTGGATGAATAAAAAAATATTTTAATAACGATTGAAAATTTGAACAAGATATATATAGGAAGAGTGTGAAATAATAAAAGGAATTGAATAACTTGAAAAAAAATACAAGAAAAAATGAAAAAAAAAAAAAATTCGGAAAAGAGACTCTTCAGAAAATCAGTTTGTACAGCAAATCTATGAAAATAACTTGTATATTACCATGTTAGATTAATCGGCTTTAATCAGTGCTTTTAATTTAAGATGAAAGCGTATACATCAACAAAAAATAAGAAATTTGCTACTATACTTGTTTTTATAAATATATCATGAAAATGAATTAACATATCATATACGTATATTAGACATAAATAAAAATTTATATAGTTTGATTGATTATCTATTATTTTGTTTGTTGAATTCGAGCAAATGCAACGTGAAATTGCAATAATTTAAAATTGCAAAAGAATGTAGTCTAGAGATATATGTTGGTGACTTTAAAACAAAAAGAAACGCCGATGGAATGCAAGCCGAATGCCAATCACGGAGTTGCTGACTCGAAAAGTCAAGCAGAAAAAAAATACATCGCGAATTCAAATTCTAGAACTAAATAAAAGATCCCATCTGTCTTTCTCCCAGAAATATGTTTCTGGGACCCTTAAAAATCCACGGAAGCAAATGTGCATTCATGAATTCCATTGGCCAGACTTCAGTGCTCCAAATAAGTGAGTTCGGTGGGCAATTGACAGATTTCTCTGACATCTCATTTCGTAAGATCAGGAAAGACGAAACGCGGAGATGGAAATAAAAATTCTGGAAGAAGAAAGAAGCACATCGAAGTATAACTCAAATAACATTTTCTCGAACCGTTACAGAGTGGAATACGTTATCCGATTTTTCACGCCGAATTTAGCTACATTTGACGACACATCAACAACAATCTGTCCCAATGAAAACTGTTTAAAAAAGCACGCCCCGCATTTCTGTATTCCCTCAAACTACAATAACGTGGAGAGATATAAAAAAAAGAAGAAGAGAAGTACCGGAAATGTAAAAGAAAATCAGCAGCCCTTTGGAATAACAGGTTTACGTTCTTCCAACTTGAAGAGAAGGCCATGAAAGAAGTCCCACCCCCTTCTACCTCCCTCAGGTTTGAAATGGGAGAAAACAGAATCATCACTATTTTGAAGTTGTCCTTTTCTCTTCAGAGCCCTTTGTTGTGACAGTGGGGCATAATACAGGAGACCCCACGTAGCTGCTGGGGAAGTGGGCAGAAAAAGTAATTTATTGCAGCCATAAAGATGGGGCTTTTTATTTTTAGATTTTTTTTTTTTTTTTTTGGTTTATAGAGGAAGATGGAAGAAATTTTCTTCTCTTTCTGTCTATCTTTTTTTTTTCTCAAATAGTTGTTTCTTCGTGGTTGGAGTGGCGGCCATTTCTATTGCACTTCTTGATTTCTGACTTCTGCTTGTGTGATTTTGTTTCTTTCACCGACAGTCCCCCCCCCTCTGCATTATTTGCACTTCAGTGGATTGTATGGATTTGGAGGGGGTGAGAGGATTCTTCCACGAAAGTATGATCACAATTTTTCTTGCTTTGCCAGATTTTTGTTTTTTCTTTAGATTACTGAAGAAACTTTCCATATACTTTTACGCCAGGAAGGATAACGGGAAAGTGAAGAAGAGAAAATGAAAGTGAAGAAGACAAAAGTGGGAGATTTTCTTCTTTTTTGTTAAACTTTAACTTTAATGGGTTTTATTTGTAATGAATAAAAGCTATGAGCATCAAGTAAAATGGAATGAAGAAATGACATTTTAAACAATTACATCAAAAAAAAAAAATCACAATGTATAAAATAACGTCAGAAATTTAAAAATATAGAAATTCAAAAATTAATTCATTTAAGCCAGAAAATAATTAAAATGTTACAGAAAACTTCAAAATAATAAAAATTATGAATTTTTAACATGCTTTTATGTGCCAATGGACTTTGTACCTGAAGATATGCATTCGTATGTCCTGAATTAATGCCTATTTCCTTCCGTTTGGCTATTGAATTTTAAATCTTGAATTTCTTTTCCATCAAAGATGTATAATTAAAATATATAAACTTTAAAAAAATCATTTCATTATGTATTTAACATTTATTAACAGATTTAATTAACAAAACTTCACTAACTTAACAGATTTCGTTAAATTAATTATTTCATTACAAAATTACTTCAAATTTCAAAATAAGACAAATTAAGTTATCAAAATTAAGTACATTTTAACATTTTTTTATTGTCAATGGACTGTCTATTTGAAGATATACATTCATATGTCCTGAATTAATGCCCATTTAATTCCTTTTAGCTACTGAATTGTATTGTGCTACATCTCGAAGTTCTTTAACCCATCAAGATATATTAATAAAATATATAAACTTAAAAAAATTATTTCATTAATGTATTTAACCTTATTAACAGCTTTAGTTAAGTTAATAAATTATTAACATATTTAGTTAACAAAAATTAATTAAAAAAGTGCTAACAAAACAGATTTAGTTAGGTTAATTATTTCATTACAAACTTCAAATAATATGAATTAAGTTATCAAAATTAGGGACATTTTAACACATTTTTTAAAATTGTCATTGGACTATGTATCTGAAGATCCATATATCCATATATATTGAATTAATGCCCATTTCCTTCCAATTGGCTATTGAATTTTAAATCTTGAATTTCTTTAATCCATTGAAATATATTATTAAATATATAAACTTTAAAAAATCTTTACATTGATGTATTTAGCATATATTAACGGATTTAATTAAGTTAAAAAATTATGAATAGATTTAGGAAACAAAACTTAATTAACTTAACAGATTTAGTTAAGTTAATTCATTCATGACAAAATTATTTTTAACTTCAAAATAAGACGAAGATTCCCTTACTATTGGCAATTGAATTTTACAGTGTTAAATCGAGAATTTTTTTCAATCTGTCTTATATATATTAATAAAATATAAAAACTTATATTTTATATATTGTATTTAAAAAAACCACTTCATTCATGCATTTAACATCTATTAACAGATTAGTTAACAAAACTTAATTAACAAACTTTAAAAAAAAAACTCAATTATAAAACTTCTAAGTCAAATGTTCTACATAATTCAAATACAATACATACAATTCTTTGAAATAGTTGTCTTAAATACAAACATATTTTGTTTTCAATTTTTCTCTTCTAGGAGAAAAATAGTTTCTTTCACTATAAGAATAAAAAAAAAAAATTCCTGTTTTTTAGATGATAAATGTACCTGAATACCTGGAGAAATATTCGCTTTTCTCTTTTTTAAACATGCACGAAATAAAATAAAGAACCTTTATCTCATGATTTATAACACAATTGTGTTATGACGTAAATAAAACACGACTTATAAAAAATCCATCATAATATGAATGAATTTCTACAAAAAGTTACTGCCAACACATATGATATTTTAAAAAATTTCGTTCATAAAGAGATATAATGCTAAAATATATTTAATTTAACTTATGAAATATGATCTATTTAAATCTTTTTCCGTGCATAAGCAATTGAAATATCTATTTAAATGTTTAGTAAATGAAGTAAGTATACCCAGAGCAGTCATATAAATGCATGATTTTTTTTTTTGTTTTTTTTTTTTTTTGTAAAAAATAAAATATTTATTGCTGAAATTTGAAATAAGGATACATGAAATAATGTATCCTTTATGCTTTTAAATTGCAAATGAAATACATGGGAAACTGACATTCGAAAGCTGCATATTTCTTCTTTAAGGCAAAATCAAATAAATGTACACAAATGTGCCCGATGCGAGACTTTTAAAATGCATTATTTTTGATTCAATAAAAATTGATCAAAAGATCGTTCCTTTTTTTTTTCGTTAAATTATGAAAAAATATGTTTTTATTAATTATTTGCATTGCTAGTAAGTTGAATATTTTTGCAAATGCTTCTACTTGTATACCAAAGATTTGGGTATTAATTTTTTAAAGGAATTTATAGTTCAGAATTGAATGAATGTGTAACATAAAACGTAAGTGCTGTTGGTATAGCAATATATATATTTGAAATTGAAAATTCTTAACCTAGATTATAGCTTAAAAACTATAGATCAATGTAATCCTACAGAAAAACTATAGTACATATTATATACATGAACTATATAACAATGTAACCCTACAGAAAAACTATAGTACATATTATATACATGAATTATATAACAATGTAACCCTACTGAAAAACTATTGTACATATTATATGCATGAACTACATAACAATGTAACCCTACTGAAAAACTATAGTACATATTATAGACATGAACTATATAACAATGTAACCCTACAGAAAAACTATAGTATATATTCTATACAGAAACTAAAGACCAATATAACCTTATAAAAAAAACAGTATATATTCTATACAAAAGCTCATTTTTTTCTGTCTGAATAATATTTTAATTTAATCTATTAATATGGTAATCACAAACCAATTTCAATTTATTTACTTTTTACAAAATAAAAGCGATCAGTATTAATAAAAAATAAGTTTATAAGAAATCCAACACACCATCTACATGGTCACTTATGGGCTAAAATTGTTCACCTTCGGAATCAATTAAAAATCAGATTAAATAGATGTATTGATTAATATATTATACTATTATCGAGCATCGTTTAGAAAAAATGTATAAACAAAAAGAAGGAGGACGTGAATATAGTCGCAAATCATCTAAAATTCAATTAAGTCATCCCTTCTTATATGTGGAACCCAGTTTGAGAACAACCAAAAAAAGGGGGGGGAGGTTGGGGAAACAGTCACAAATTGTCTAAATTCAATTAAACCATCCCTTCCAAGAATAAGTGGATGGACCCCGATTTGAGAATTAGGATTAACATATAGCTACTTAATTGAACCATTGGAGCTTCATAAATTATGATTCATCTCCAGAGGCTACGTTACAACTCCAGCAATACGTCTGTGAACGAAGAGAGTTGTTATTGTCTACTAGTCAAAGAAAGTGGCCACCACAACAAATCATAAAAAGTGTTACGGATTACAGATTGCAGAGTGTGGGAAATGCAGAACCCACAAAATCCGCAAAGAGAAAAGATAGTTCAGTGATAGTAAGAAATAATAACCTCGAATAGAATAGTAAGAAGCTTGAAGAATTGACAGCAAGAAGCTGAATTAATGCAGGGTTGTAAGAATCAGTGTATATTGTAACGAATTACAGAATTTGGAATATGTAAGGTGGAAATCAGGAGACCAAAAGGCAATATATATATATATATATATATATATTAATCAAATTATATGAAGTTCATTTAATTATATAGTCACAAAACAAATCATAAATAGTGTTACCGATTGCAGATCACAGAGTGTGGGAAATGCAGGACACACAAAATAAAAATAAAGAAATGATAGTTCAGTGATAGTAAGAAGCAGGAATACTGCAAGACGAGAAACGTAACTACTAAACTACAAAATGAGAAAAAGTATATATATATATATATATATATATAAATCAAAGCTTATGAAGCATATTTAAAAAAACTAAATTTCTTGTGACGTTTTATTTAAAAAGTGCAATATTTGTTTTTATTTAAAGCAATTATTGTATTGTATAATTTATAGAAATACAATATTCATTACGGTTATTCCAAAACCCTAATATTTTTTTAAGCTAAACTTTGCTCTGTTGCAAAGAAATTGATTTTTTCGAAAGTTGACAATGTTTTCTTAACTCCTATCATTCAATAGTATTAAAAGGAAAACGGATTTACTTTTATATGTCCTTAACACAATTTTACGAAGTTCGTAAATAACATTACTTTAATGTCGCTAGCAATGTCATGAAAAGAAACTCTAAAATGTTGTTTACTGAACAAATATGAAATTGGAGAAGAAGAAGAAAAAGCCGAGAATTCCAAAAGCATTTCAAATGAAGAGAAAAGTCACTTTTCGATGGGAGACATATAAAAAGAACGTATTATTTTTTATATCAAGAAACATTCAACGAAATGTTATATTCATAACGCATTTTTTTCTTCCTTAAAGCATTCATGTTTCTCTTTTACAGAAACAGAAATTATTCAGATTTAAACAGCATACATATTTAAATATTGCACCGTCAAAGTGTAAAAAAGGATTTCAAATTTTTTTTCTTTCTGTTTGACATCTAAACCAGCTGTTGGCTATATGCCATTCAGATTTTCTCAAGTTAAATTCTTTTCACTATTTACTACTTCATAAATTTCTTTTCATATAAATATTTTAGCACTCATGTTTCTTTCATTTAGATTTTATGACTTTTTTTATGCCTAATAAATGAAACAAAACTTCTATGAATTTCTCATAATGTATTTTTAATGTATTTTCTGTTTACTCAGAAAACATAATAAATGCACTGTATAGTCAAAACTTTCTTAAAATGTGCAATAAAGATTTCATACGTTTTACACTATGTAATTAAAAACGTTCCAAATAATTTTTAACATGTAAAATAAGGAATGTCTAATTTATGTGTATATATAAAAGTTTCAGTAATTATTGTAATAAATTTCGAAATATTTCAAATAAAATGTATCAGTGAGGCTAACCTCCATTGACATTATATAAATATTTGAAGAAAAAAATCAGATGACTTTACAATTGTTTATAATCAAATTCCCACTTTCAAAATGCTGGTAAAAAAAGAAACACTCGTCACAATGAGTTCAAATTTGAACTGAAGATGCTTGAAATCTAATTGAATTACAATCTAATATCGACACCCGCCCTTATTTCCGCAACCATTGATCATTGATATATACTTACAATCACAAAAAATCAAAACTTTTCAAATAAAGTTAGAATTTAAGTATTGGTATATTTAAGGAATCAATAGCGGTGAAAGTGAAAAATATAAATTTTTATACAGTCTCTTGGTACCTATAAAAATTAATAAAATATTACACTAATTCCAACAAAAGCAATGCTGTGGTATGCAGTTTTGGCAACCAGATTGTAACAGAGTGCGGGAAGGAGATTCTTGAGGCACAGGTTGGATAACTCACATCTTTATTTACACACGGTAGAACACCACGCACTTACAATTAGAGACATACAATATTTAACTCATTTAAAGAGATGTATTTATAGATTCGTGGAGGACACCATTTCTAAGCCGCAAACTCTATACGTAGCAACGTGCAGGATGCGCGAAATATACTTCTTCCCAAGTGAAAGTCTGTAGGCCAACTATTACTTAGGGTTGTTCTCAATATACTTTCCATCGGGATAAGAGAACTGTCGTCCAATTAAACAGTTCTCAGCAGGGGTGCATGGTTGCGCTGTACTTTGGGGTTGAGAGTCTCGAGGTATACTGATCATTTCTTCTGAACGCAGTAGAGGGGTGCTCTTTTAGCGTGTAGAGGGAAGCACGAATCAATACAAAAATATTCTTCTGCTTCTATGTAAAAAATATTTATTGAGATATTTAATTTGAAAGTGGGAAATATTTTCCCGACTTAATTGGAATTCGGCTATAAAATTATTTAAACCAATTCGAGATTAAAATGAAGGAAAAAGAGCTTTTAGCGACGAAATGATGTAGGAGCTATGCATCCGCAGGATTGATGACTCTCTTTATATGTATATATATATATATCTTTATATGTATGTATATATGTATATATATATATATAATATCAAAAATTTAAATGTATGTATATATATATATATACTAATCCCCAAGAACACCAAGTCTAAAGGTACCTATTAAAAGAATCAATCAGCTCTTTTATTACTAAATATTAACTAAACTAACTATATATTAACTATTATTATTACTAAACATTAAGTTGTTGTGGAGTTCAAATCTTGCGTGGTTTTTGAAGCCCCAATACACTATATGACAAAAGTCATGGGATACCTCTTAATATGTGTGCCTTTGTCTATCTGGCATGGACTGTATTAAGGCATGTATTTCATCTATATGTGTTATGTATTGGTATGTTCCCATAAATTTGTGTGATTTTAGCATAATTTCCTTTACTATTAGTTGTGCCCTTAAACTTATCTATCCCATGTATACAATATATCTACATTTATACTGAAATACATTACACATTTATACAATCACACTTTGATGAGCCAATGTTGTTCACTTGCATCCACAAATTTTAACTAACCACGTCTAGGAACATAAGAAATTATATCTCCAACTGCTAACCCAAGCTTTCAAACTTTTTCAAAGGAAATTTTGACTGGCATACATATAGTGTTCATACACAGCATAGATACATACTTACATTGGTCAGGGGATATACGATTTAGTATGTTACTGGTTAGAGTAAATGGAGACGTCTCTAAATTATGAAATGAGAACACTAACAGATCTGAAAATTTCATGAAATATCGACGAAATGGAGGGATATAAAAGTAATAAGTAAGTGAAAAGAAAGAAAAAAAATAAAGAAAAAAATCTATACATTTTTTTTTCATGTATATACATGTGTGCAAAAGAAAATTACTGAGTTTATCTGATATATTAAAAAATATGCATAAAAATGAAAACACGAATTTTTCCTTAACATTTTTTAAATATATTATAAAAAAAAGTAAAATGTATGTGCAATTATTTATATAATGTAAAAAAATAAATATAAAAATACATATTTTAGTTTTTTTATTTCCCCTTTATCAGGAAAAAGTATTTATATTTCGTTCATGGCAAGAAAAAAAAATTCTCCAACATAGCTTATAAATCAGGAAAATATTTTCCTTGCAATATGTGATTTTTATATCTTTTGTAATTATTTATGATGTTCAAAATTAGTTTTTCAACTATGTATTAAAAATAATATGTATTTATACAATGTCTAATATTATTTTTTCCAATTTTATTCAAAAATTCAATATTTTTAATACTTATAATAAAAAGTTATTGCAGAACACAATCTGTTGATTTTAAAGAGGAAGGGAAAGAAAAATATAACAAATAGAAAAATAGAAAATCTTTCATATATTCTTTATAAAAACAATATAAATCTCAATATTCAAAACACTTAGATTAAAATGAAGATGTTTTTTTCTAACGCAACTGGCAAATACTTAGACAGTTATCTTTATACCGTAGGCAAGGGCTGCACCGACGTTACTCATTTAGAACGACCCAGAGGACACGTGTAGACGTGCTACGGAAGCGAGTAACACTACCCCGCAGTCCTCTACGATCATATTAGGTTGGGACCACTGGTTTAAAATGGATTCCGAACCACTACAAACATCCATGTCACCATCGGGACTCGAACCCGATAGCTGTGGTAACAAACGGCAGAGCGCTAAACACTCTGCCATTCAGGCCGCAGTCATTTATGATTGTGGAGCGTTGATAGTTGGGGTGACAACCATGCCCTGTAAAAAAATAACGCCTGTAAACATCGCCTGTCTTGAAATCTGACAACAGGTAGACGGGCTTGACTCATCATGAGGCTGTTGCACCAATGAAGAAGAAGAACATAGTCACATGCAATCTATCAGGAATAGGAACCCTACATTGGAGTGTCAGCTGTGTGTGGTGGACGTAAACATCAGGCCCTAGAATCACAGAGGTAATTTGATGAAAGAAAAATAACATTTCTTACTTTCATTGAATTTTCTACTTCAGAGAACTAAGTCAGACAGTATTCGTGTCTAAAATAGATATGAGCACAGTAAATCTGTTGGCCATAAAGTTTCTATACAAATACTTTATTTATTTTTTTATGTTAAATTGCAGCCAAGATTTGGTTTGGCTTGTCGCTGTACGGTCATTTCTGCACACTTCGGGCTAATTAAACCGGGACCTACAGTCTAATGTGGATTCCGAACCACTAACAAACACCCATGCCTGGCGCCAGGATTCGAACCGGAACTTGTGGTACCAACAGCCAGAGCCCTTGCCAAATGGCCATCGGGCCGCCTTGCAGCCAAGGAAACAGTCCATTCTTTTTTAAGCTACGGATACATCAAGATCTTTTCAGAGACAGATCCCATGCATCTTTTAAAACAAGGACATTAAGTTTAATCTCAACAAAAACTACCAGTATCCAAGCCAACTAAGTTTTCACAGGACTTGCTTTTCTTGAAGACTTATTTACTAGATTCTTAACATTTTATTCGACAAAAAAACCAGACAGCAAAGAATCCCACTATCGCCAGTAAATACCTCCAAGAAAATAATATCGGCTGCAGCAGCAAAATCGAAGAAAAATGGCATGTATACTGTCAGGCGGAAATCCCTATAATCCTCCAACTTAACCGGCGCTTAAACCTTTAGCTCATTCACTCACGCACTGTGACGTCACGGCATCAGAGGTCACCATAGCAACAGGATGGACGAAGAGCAAGCTATAATCTGTCTTCTTCAAAGTCAAGTGTTTACAAGAAAAAAGTGACAACAGTTCTAGAAACAAGCACTTCGTTACAACATGTTGAGCAGTGAAAAAAAACGGAGCTCCTCTTTTTTATCGAAGGTTTCTGCGTGTCAAGATCAATATTCTTTGTTTTTTCCACAAGGAGATTTGAAGGAGATCATTTTTTTCCCACTGTTCCTTTTATTTCCTTTTTCTCTCTTGTTTCTGCATGACAGAAAACAAGTGCAGTATTTTATAGCCATAAAGCTTGTAAAAACCTTTATATAGCGAAAACGAGTAATACTTAAGGATGCGAAAAAGGATGTACAAAACTTATAAAACTTGTAGAAATTGATGTATTTCATAACTTGTATGAAATACATCAATTGTATAATAAAAAGGAAAATTATTTCAATAAAATGTGTCTTTTCCAATATGTGAATATTTATTTTTATACAAGTCAATCAATAAATCCGAAATACATAAAGACCACATTCGCAATGTTAGCACCACATTGACAACCTCTTTGACAAATCCACATAGAACCTGATGGCACCACAAATTCAAATAAACATTCTAACGGACGTCATCAAGTGTGTTCCACCACATCCATGTACATCCACTACTCATGGCTTGCACCTCAATATAGCGTTTCTACTTCTAACAGATTACATATGATTATGCTTTTCTTCTTCACTGACACAATAATTTCATGGTGGGCCAAGGCCGTCTGCCCTACTTGGCAAATTTTAGAGAAAGGTATATATATTAGTATAAATATATCGATAATGAATATTAGTTATATAGATAACGTATAAAAATGAAAATTTATTTCCATAAAATGTGTGTTTTCAAATATGTGAACATTTATTTTTATAGAAGTCAGCCGATAAATCCGAAATACATGTTGACCACATTCATAATGGTATCACCACATTCACGACCACTTTGGCAAATCAACTTTGAACCTAGTAGCACGACATATTTAACTAAACATTCTAATGGACGTCATCAAGGGTGTTTAACATCTACCAACCATGACTTGCACCCCAATATAGGATTTCTACATATTCTAGCTTGCTTGGGTTTGCACCCCAATATAGGGCTTCTACTTCTGACATTGATGCGTTCAAATTGAACTGAAAGCCCCTTATATATAGAACAGATAGTTGATAGTCGATAGTCCCCTTCTGATAGTCGAGTTACAGCGCTCCGGCGCTTGGTGCTACATGTTTTGGCTTCGAGTCGCGGAGGTAACTTCGATGTTTATATTGGTTTGAAATCAAACTGTAAAACCATAAGTCCCAGTCCATTATGACTACTACTACTGCAACACACTACATCACTGTGATTAGAACTGAGTTGCCCTCTACAGTTTGGGAATGATGTGGTGTGAAGTCTGACTGAACTCTGTGGCGCTCTGCAGTCGTAGAAGACTGACAGTGATTATGTACTTCTTCTTCAATGGTGCAACAGCCTCATGGTGGCCAAGGCCCTTTTATCTACTGGCAGATTTTGAGACAGGAGGTGTTTATTATTTTTCGGGTAGGGATGTCAGCCCTACGCACAACACTCCTCTACAGTCATATTAAACCTTGAGGCTCCAGCACATTTTCCGGTTTGGAGTCCCGGCAATGACCTGAATGTTTGCAGTGGTTCAGAATCCACTTTAAGTCCTAGGTTCTGTCTCATATGACTGTAGATCATCACAGAGCTCAGTCAGACTTCTCCCACTCACATCGTTCCCAAACTGTATAGGGGCAACTCATGTCTAGGCACGACGATGTGGTGTGGTGTGGTGTAGTAGTAGTAATCATAATAGACAGGGACCTACGGTTTAAAGTTTGATTCCAAACCACTTCAAACATCCATAGCACCATATCAGCTCGAACATATAACAGGTGGCACCAAGAGCCAGAGCGCTAGTCACTCGACCTTCACGCGCCGTGGTTTTGTTCTACATAGACAAAGGGGCTTTCAATTCAATTTCAATGGATCTATTCGTACATATTAAAGTTTCGAATCGATCTCTTTATGAGAAAAATAGCAAAGCAAGGTGTATTTGGTCGACAACTCAGCAAACAATGTGAAACTGAAAACTTCTGTGTGTAAGCCTGGAATAAGCACGATCAATATGTAAGCTGGAACGTCCTTTTATTGAGCTCCGGGGTTTGGTTTGCTTTGTAGCTCTACGGTCAGTTTTTGCACACTTTAGGCTAATTAGACAGGGCCCTATAGTTTAAGGTGGATTCCGAATCACTAACAAACATCCATGCCACCCCCCAGAATTTGAATTTGAAGTCTATGGTACCAATGGTGAGCTCCAGAATATGACAAAGGAAAGAGAGATTGTATTAGTTTAAAATTAGGATGCTAATAATTTGTGTTGTTGTTTATCTTACCCAGGTTTCTAAAATTGAGAAGAATTATACTGTGTGTAGTAGTAGTAACAAAAATTGTTAACTGTTTGTAGATTTGATTTACTAAATAACATTTACCAACAATAATTTTAATATCAAATCCATTAAAAGTGTAGGTATACTCAATTGCTGAATTTTATACTGCTTTCAAATTTATTTCTGAGCAAGATACAAATCAAAGTTCGAAAAAAAAAAAGTATATTGAAATCCTTAAAATCGTTATAGCAAGTAACGATTTATAAAAGGAAAAGTTCATTAGAGGGAAAATTATGGTAGAAAAATTCACTGACAAAAAAAAAAAAAGGGAAAAATTAATGGGAGGGAAAATTAGAGGGAAAACCGTAATTGAAGTAGAGGATTTCGTTTACTGCAGAGGGAAAAATCATAATTGCCGCAGAAAATTGCTAGTGGGCTGAAATGCAATTTTTTTTTATCTTGACTCAGAAAAATAAATCAAGTAATACAAAAAAATCTTATGTAATATTTTAAGGGTTTTTTCCCTCCATTTTTAGTTGAATAAATATGTAGACTAAATGTAGTCTAGTGCATATATTTTATCCAATTCTTAAATAACTTTATACGTTTGGTTAAAAAATTTTTTCTAAATTAAAAAAAAAAGAACAACTGATTATAAAATAATGAAATTAATTGAGGCAAAAATTTAAAACGTGTAAGATATTTGAAACTTTTAATCAGATACCAGTAAAATAAATATTTCAACAATAACGATAATGGCTATAAAACATTTATATACTATTTATTTATATATTAAAATGTCTGCTTTATATTTCCTTTTAAATCAATGTTTTTTTTTTTTTTTTGCTATATATATATATATATATATATATACACTCAAGAGCCAAAACATTTTGACCACCTGTCAATAACGAGTTGGCCCACCTTTTGGCGCGCAACACAGCTTCAACCCGCCTTGGCATGGATTAATACCACCACTTTATACCAGTTAAATACCACTCCACCTGATCACGTGCCTTCCATGTCATCCAGGCGAGTTCATTGCAAAATGTAGGGGTGGTCATAATGTTTTGGCTTTTGAGTATATATGTATATATATATATATATATATATATATATTTAAATATTTTATTTGTGGAGAAGTTGAATAATACTGAACTGAGGAAATATCTTAAAACTTTTCTACGATCTTTTTTTTTTTTTTTTTTAATTTTCTTCTTCCTACAAAAAAATTACTTTCTTTTTTGTTAGTTAATATTTTTTATAATCAGCAAGAATACAACGAACAAACTATCAATCCTTTTTTAAATATTTTGCTAAATAATTTTAAAATTTTGCTAAATAATATTTAAATTTTGCAAAATAATATTAAAATTTTGCTATTTAATATATGTTATTAAATACAGAGCGAAACAATTTTTTCTATTTTCAATGAAATTCATAAAGTTTCTTGTATTAATACAACAAATTGTGATTAGTTTAATTGATTGATAATTAGACATTTATCTAATTAAATGTTAATTGAATTATAAAGGAAATTTAATGAAATTGTTCAATTTAATGATCTTTAGTTTACTTTTCCAAATTGTGCCACCATGAAAAAAAGGATAATTAAATATTCCTGTAAGATATTTCCCATCTAAATACTGAACATTATTTTTTATGAAGATAAAGACGTATACCATTTAGAAAAGGAAAATAAATCTTCGTTAATGTATTATTTTTGAAACGTTTTAAATGTGTGATTCATTTATTTAATTTTTATTTTTAAATTAAATCATTTGTAAATGACAAAAATAATAAATATATATATATATATATAATTAATATAAATAATATAAAAATAATATAATTATAAAAAATAATATATATATATAATTATTTAATTTTATTACGAATTATTGAAATTCAACACTTTTATTCAATTCCTTTTATTAGCCCACACTCTCCCTATATATATCTTGTTCAAATTTTCAATCGTTCATAAAATACTTTTATTCTCCACTCAAGTTCAAATATATTCATTTTGAACTTGTAATGGATGACACTTAATGTTAATACAGTTTTTTCAAATATTATTTCATTCATTAAATTTAATTATTTAGTTTTAGTTTGTTTTAGATTTAAGTTGCATATATCTACCAATAGATGGGCCAGAAAAAACTTTAAAAAAATGGATTGAAAATTATTTATAAAGGACTTTCTGCAATATAGAGGAAAAAAATTGACTTTAAAAATTTGTTTTTTATATTACTCATTTTGAAATTTACACAATGTATATATATAACAGTGTTGTAAATATTTATAGATTTATTTGATGAAAAAAATTGCATTAAAAAAAAAGAATTGATTATTAATTTAATCGATTGCACAATTTTATTTGCTTAAAGTGAGTCTTTTTCTTTATGTCCCAACTATTTCTTTGAGTGGAAACAGATAAGAGTAAAAGGTATTGTTGATAACAGTAAACAATCATGCAGACAAGTTAATTGTCCAATTGGGGAAAGATCCCTGGTTGATAATGTCGCGCATTACAGAAGACCTCCCTAAACAACGACTATTAAGGGTCTACATTACATTGAAGTCTTACTTAACGAAATCTCTAAGGGACATAAAACTTGTTATAACATAATAAAGAGATACGAAGCACAATAAATATTCAGATTCATACTGAAAAGCAATTTCATCTAAAATGAAATGCATAAATAAATAATATATATATAGATAGATAGATATAGATAGATAGATAGTAATACCTTGTCATATAAAAATTTAAGTAAAAGAAAATAAAATTCAGCATCATAAAGGCTTTCTTCCTTAAATCCTAAATTTAATCGAGATTTTATATTTAAATAAATTAATGATTTATAATATAATTTTTTTAAATCATATTTATATATAAAAACTATAAAGAAAATATATTTTAATCTCACGTATAATAGGAACAACTAATTCATGAAGTAATAAAAATTTTAAAGAAGTCCACCTATCATAATTTTAACAAATACCAAAGGGATTCAAAACTATTTAAAAATTGTTATTTTTATGATTATACTCGCAATAGAAGGACATATATATAGCAGATTCAGAGCTACATAGGCTGAATTTGGAATTATTAGGTTGTCAGGGAACTTGGCAAATTGTGCCCACATCTTTAGATAGCGCCAGGAATGGTTTCTGGGATATTCGAAGTTTTCTCAGATCTTCCTCAAAATAATTGCCGGCCGGAGTATTTTTCAATTCCTTCTATTAGCTCACACTCTCCCTATATATATCTTGTTCAAATTTTCAATCGTTCATAAAATACATTTTATTTATCCACTCAAGTTCAAATAATTTTTTTTTTTTTCAAATCGTAGTGGAGGACACTGGATGTTAATACAGTTTTTTCAAATATTAATTCAGTAATTAAATGCAATTAATTAAATTTTAGCATTTTGTAGACTTAAGTTGCATATATCTACCAATTGATGCGGCAAATAAACTTAAAAAAAAGGAAAGAAAATTATTTATAAAGGACTTTCTGCATTATAGTGAAAAAAAAAGTAGGAATTGACTTTAATTTTTTTTTTATTATTTGTTGGCATACATTCGCAAAATCTTCAACGAATTTACATAAATTAAAGTTTTCGTCATATTCCTAAAGTATTTTTGATAGACTCATACTTAATACACTATACACCTAACGTTTACTAGATAGCATACCCATAACTTCATATATATATATATATATATATATATATATATATATATAATATGCGTGTGTGTATTTATGTATGCATGTATGTATGCAGATACAGTTAAGTATGTATGTAGTATGTATGGTAACGTAGTGTGTGTAGGATGTAAATATGTAGGTACAAGTATATATAGTCCACATAAACTTATGTTTGATGCACTACAAACTTAAATTTTTTTATTTACTAGATATAGCATTATTGTTTACCATATATATATATATATATGGTATATATATATATGGTAAACAATAATTATATGGTAACAATAATATATATATATATACATTATTTTACACACACACACATATATATATAGTCCCCATTAATCAGGCAAACGTGTTTACAACATTCATCACTAAGAGTTGACCACAATGGTTAAAGTTAAAACATTAACGCTTAGATTAGACACTATAACTATAATAACGTAATTTATTGTTAATTGTGTTATTTAAGCTAGTGAGAAGTTAGAGAAGAACTATTAGATTTTATGCCAAAAATTTGTTATCAGCCAAACATTTGGCAGCTAACTGCTTACATTCGTAAAGCACTCACAAGCAAATGTAATTAGTAAAGGTTTTCTTTACAAACTTATTTGATTGAATCATATATATATATATATATATATATATATACTAATTGAGAAGTTTTTTTATTTATCATTATTGTTAGCAGCGATTAATAGATTAATAGAACTCTTTCCGTTAATCTTTCCTGAAATGAAGGGTCATTTCTGTTACAAATCATTAAAAAATGGAATTTTGGGGAAACTAGTTCACTTAATCGGGTAAACTAGTATGATTTTTTAAATATTTTTGTTCCTTCAGAGCAAACTTCTTCGGAAAACTTTAATTATTGAAACTTCATTTATAGTATACGCATTTAGACTATAAAAGCATAAAAGATCATATATATATGCAACTCATGATGTTAATTAAGATTCCTTTAATATGAACAAAAGTAATAAACATGTATGTTCCAATATAAAAAGTTTTGATTCTGTACATTCCCGTAAAAATACTTTAATAATTTTTTTATGTCTTTCTAATATTTAATACTAATACTTTTTGTCTTAATACTTCCTAATACTTTATACCTTTTAATGTGTTTTTTTTTTCTAATTAAAGAATATTGAAAAGTTGGCATTGTCTTTTAGAATTAGCATTTGCGTTTCATTTTTTTTTTTTTTTTACAAAGATATATGTTAACTTCATTCCTTCATCAAAAACTCTCATTTGAATTTTTATTTAAACAACTTGCATGTGTAAAATAGTTAAAAAATGTAAATAGAACGGTAGTATAACTTGCTTTTAAAAATGACTTCATTATTTTAATATCATTTAAATCATTCCTTTACTAACTAACGAAATTTAAAGATTTTCGAATCTAGTTTACATAAAAAAAAGTTTTATAGAGAAGTCTTCATATTCTTAATTTTTATTTATTTATGAAATTAATAAAGTGATGATGTTATTTAATCACTTGAAATATTTCTGACAGTATGTGTGCACATAATTATTGATTATCGTTAGGCGTAGTTCTGAAACCCCAGTTTTAATTTATTTATGGTTAAAATTCATCAAAATGTTTTTTTAAATTCACACTAACAATTTTTCTGACCAACCAAAAAATATCAATAAATAAAAAAATTTTAATTTATGATGCGTGAACGTACTTTTCAAATGGATGCACATAGGAGCATACAATATAAATTTAAGAAGCAATTGGTCAGAATATTAGAAGAAGAATAGTTTCAGTAATTTAGGTTCCGCTTGCTCATTTGGCGATTTTTCCCTTGAATTTTCGCCGAGTCCTAAATAAACAAAATGGCCCCAGCGGTTACAAAATACTGCTGCTTTAGTGACTCATTTAGAAACGTAAAAGAGACTTGGCAAAATCTGAACCACAAAGTGCAGAATCTCCACAAGAACATAATATCCACAATTTCCACAAGTCGCATGAATATAAAAAAATTTAATTACTCTAGAACTTTATGAAGAATCAATTGCTCAAACAATGCAAGAAGCACTACCAAATTCAGATTATTCTTAAAAGAGACAAATTTTTAGATGATGGTTAAATAATGGTTGTAATATATAAAAAAATAATGATGATGGTTGTAATATAAAAAAAAAAAATTTTTTAAGTCAATTCCTACTTTTTTCCACTATATTGCAGAAAGTCCTTTATAAATAATTTTCATCTTTCTAAGTTTATCTGGCGCCATCTATTGGTAGATAAAAGCAACTTAAATCTAATAAAAACTAAAATTAAGCAATTAAATTTAATTACTGAATTAATATTTGAAAAAACTGTATTAACATCAAGTGTCATCCACTAAAAGTTTTCAAAAAATGTATTTGAACTTGAGTGGATGAATAAAAAAAGTGTTTTATTAACGATTGAAAATTTGAGCAAGATATGTATAGGAGAGTATGAGCTAATAGAAGGAATTCAATAACTGATTCTGGACACTATTTTGAACATTTGAAACAATAATTTGCTTATATTCTAAAAGTCAGACAATTCAAAATGAACTACAGTGCACGTGACTTGATATGCGTCAATCTTCATATTTTGCAACAACTTATTTTTTATTAACACATAAACAAAATCACAGTTTATTTTAAATAAAAGTTTCTGAAACAAAATTTTCTCGTGTTGCGTTAGGAGTATAATCTTGTTTTAAATAATAATTTCATCTCTTACAATTTTTTTTTTTATTTTATGGCTTCGCTTTTTTTGGAGACGACGCGCATTTTGATTTATACTCATTATTCAACAGTTAAGTAAATTCTGCCATTTTTCTTTAATGAAAGTTGCAAAATTTGAATGAATACCATTACATTAAATTACATTAATTTTTTAAAAGAATTAAACATTATCTTTTACAGATATTAGTTTCCTCCCAATAACTTAATTGGTTTATTATTTTTAAAAATTTCTTTATGTATTAAGATAACGCCATTTTGAAATATTTTGCATTCAAATCGTCAAGTATTAATTGTAAAAAACTATTAAAAAATATGAGATATTTAGTTCCATGTTTAACTTCCTAAAAATAGATATTTAAAATTCCTTAAATAAAACTATTTCATCAATTAATCAAAAATCATGTAAAGAAACATGTGAAAAACATGTTTCTTTACATGATTTTATAACTTGTTTTTAAACTGTAAATAATTTAAATATATTTTTAATGCATTTTGCTGTAACTCCTTCACATACAGCTGTCCGATTGCTTTAGCGCTGCCTTATGTAATTTCACAAATGTGTAGACATTTATTGAAATAACCAAATAAAGATTTTGTTAAAATTGAGATTTAAGTTCTGATTGATTGTTTCAATAAAAGCTAATTCAGTATTACTTTAACTCGTTATCAAAATATTTTATGAAGGAAAAAAGGTCCTATCGAATAATCAAATAAAGCATAAAATATACTTTATCATTTCCACTGAAAATTACTCATTTTTCTTACATTAAAATAATTTTAAAAAGAAAAACGCATACTCTCCGTTTTTCATTCTGATCTATACTAGTACAGATCCTGCCATCCATTCTATAAATTCTTTCACGAGAACATCTGCAATTATGTGCTCATTTATGTTTCCCGAAAAGCCAGATGAACAGCCATCGGGAATCATTACATACAGATGAATAGAGAGCAGGAATAAAAAAGAAAACTAAAAAGAAGAGTGCTCTCCAATGTCAATAAAGGGAAACAGCATCGAGTTCGGTGGGACTTCATTAAGAAAGTCTTCGTTGATGAACGAAAACGGAGAATGTCATTCACTCGACCATGAAGTCTTTAATGACCCAAACGTCAGGGCAATTTGGCACCAGGAAGAGAAAAGAAAAATGATGACTTTTCAGGCAATGCAGTTGACTTTAACTGATGGCGTTCACAGTGGTTGGAGTTTGTATATTAAATTTATGATATGTAGCGATTAGAATATATCAAGTGTAGAGTTTCTTGTATCGTTCAGATAAATGTATATTTGGTCTTTTATTAAATTTTGAAAAAAAAATATCACTTCCTTTTTAATTTACATAATATATTAAATATTTAAGTGCATTTAATTTTTGTTTGTGGTCCCTTTAAAACAAAAAACTAATGTCGTTTAAAATCGATGTTAGCTGATGGTGTTGCTTATGACTATGGATATTGCATTCAAGATGTCTGATGTTTAGAAGTTGCTAAATGTGTAATTTATTTTTTGCTAAGTAAATAATTGCCTTTCATTTATTCTTTGGCTGTAATCATTATGTTTTCAAATAAATAACTTTTCTTTAATTTGTATTTTCTCATTTTAATCCATAAAGTCTTTAGTGACCCAAACGTCAGGGCAATTTGGTACCAGGAAGAGAAAAAGAAAAATGAGGACTTTTCAGGCAATTCAGTTGACTTTAACTGATGGCTTTCACAGTGGTGGAATATTCAATTTAAGATATGTAATGAGTAGAATATATCCAATATAAAGTTTCTTGATCGTTCAGATAAATGAATATTTTGGTCTTATTAGTCTTTAAGTTTGCTCTTATTAGACTTTGAAAAAAATGCCCCGTTTTAATTTTCATAATTTGTTAAATATTTAAGTGTATTTAATTTTTTTTTATAAAAAATAAAAATAATAATATTTTTAAAGGCGATATTGGCTGATGATATTGCTTAGGGCTGTGTATATTGTATTTGAGATGTCGACTGATTGGAGGTTGCTAATTATGTATTTTTTTTATTTTTGCTAAGTAAATAATCGGCTTTTATTTATTATTATTATTTGGCTGTAGTCATTAGATTTTTCAAATAAATGACTGATATTTTTTATTTGATTCCCTCATTTAAACATATCCTCTTTCCAATTGTGATTTCTTTTCTGCAGGTATTCATCTTAAAATATATTATTTCTCTTTGCCTAAAACTTAATTGAAATCATTCATATTTCAATACATTTAATAATCGCTGTGCTCTGTACTACCAGTATTAAATATCACTGCTGATATTGTGGAATTTTTAATAAATGCATGATTTTAATCTTAATAAAGAGTAGGAGAGAATTCTCATATTATAAGAAATGTAGCAATTTAACAGGATATTCAAGAATAAATAACAAAATATAAACTAGAAATAGAGAAAACATTTTAAGATATTTAGTTGCATGTTAAAGTTTCTAAAAGATAAACACTTTAAAACTCTTTAAATGAAATAGGTTCATCAATTATTTAAAAACAAATTGCAAAACAACATTTGATTTGTATTGTAGCAAATTAAATATTTTTCAATACATTTTACTGTAACTCATTCAAAAAAATTGTAACTTTAAACTTTTACCCTTCTAAAATATTTAATTAGTTATTTGAAATATATATATATATATATAAATATTGAAATAACCACATATAGATTTTGTTAAAGTTGAGATTTAAGTTCTGTTTTATTATTTTTAATGAAAGCAACTTTTTGAATAATCAAATAACGCAAAAAATATCAGTTATTATTTCCACTAAAAATACTCATTTTTCTTATATTAAAATAATTTAAAAAGTAAAAACGCATACTCTCCGCTTTTCATTCTGATCTAGGACGGTCCATTCTATAAATTCCTTTCACGAGAACATCTGTAATTATGTGCTCATTTATGTTTGCCCAAAAGCCAGATGCACAGCTATCGGGAATCATTACACACAGCTGAACAGAGAGCAGGAATAAAAAAAAAATTGCTCTCAATGTCAATAAAGAGAAACAGCATCGAGATCAGTGGGACTTCATTAAGAAAGTCTTCGATGATGAACGAAAACGGAGAATGTCATTCACTCGACCATGAAGTCTTTAATGACCCAACCGTCAAGGCAATTTGGCACCAGGAAGAGAAAAGAAAAATGATGACTTTTCAGGCAATACAGTGGACTTTAACTGATGGCGTTCACAGTGGTTGAATATTAAATTTATGATATGCAACGATTAGAATATATCAAATGTAAAGTTTCTTCGATTGTTCTGATTAATGAATATTTTGGTCTTTTAGTATGTTGCTAATAGATTTTGAAAAAAAAAAAAAAAATCACTTTTTATTTAATTTGCATAATTTATTCAATAGTTAAGTGCATTTAATTTCATTTGAGTTCCATATAAAAATAATATATTTTAATGTCGATATTAGCTGCTGATGTTGCTTATGGCTGGGTTTATCGTATTTAAGATGTCTAATGATTAGAGATTTCTAAATGTGTAATTTTTTATGTTTGATAAGTAAATAGTTGGCTTTTATTTATTTATTGCTGCATCCATTAGGTTATTCAAATAAATAACTTATTTTTTTTTATTTTATTTATGCACTCATTTGAACTGATCAACTTTACCAACTGTGATTCGAAGCTATGTAGGTATTCGTCTTTAAATAAACTCTTTTGCCTTGCCGAATCCTTAACTAGAACTATTTATATTTCAATACATTTAACAACCGCTGTGTTCGGTGATATCAATATTAAATATATATATATATATATATAGATATATTGAAATAACCAAATAAAGATTTTGTTAAAGTTGAGATTTAAGTTCTTTTTTGTTATTTTAATAAAAGAAACTTTAAAATTTATTTAACTCATAATTAAAATACTTTTAAAAGAAAAAAAAAAGTACCATCAAATTATCAAATCATTTATAAAATACGCTTTATTATTGCAATTAAATTTTTTCTTATATTAAAATAATTTTAAAAAGTAAAAATGCGTACTCTCCGCTTTCATTCTGATCCGGTCTAGATCCTGCCATACATTCTATAAATTCCTTTCACGAGAACATCTGCAATTATGTGCTCATTTATGTTTCCCAAAAGCCAGATGAACAGTCATCGGGAATCATTACACACAGATGAATAGAGAGAAGGAATAAAAAAAGAAAACTAAAAAGGAGTTGCGCTCCAATGTCAATAAAGAGAAACATCATCGTGATCGGTGGGACTTCATTAAGAAAGTCTTCGTTGATGAACGAAAACGGAGAATGTCATTCACTCGACCATAAAGTCTTTAATGATCCAACCGTCAAGGCAATTTGGCACCCGGAAGAGAAAAGAAAAATGATGACTTTTCAGGCAATACAGTGGACTTTAACTGATGGCGTTCACAGTGCTTGAGTTTGTATATTAAATTTATGGTATGTAACGATTAGAATATATCAAATGTAAAATTTCTTCGATCGTTCCGATAAATTAATATTTGTTCTTTAAGTAAGTTGCCATAAGATTTTGAAAAAAATGTCACTTCTGTTTTTTAATTTGTATAGTTTATAAAATATTTAAGTGTCTAATTTTTTTTTTTCACCATAAAACAGAAAATAATGTCTTTTAAAGGCGATATTAGCTGTGGGTGTTTTTTATGGATATGTATATTGCATTTACGATGTCTTTTGATTAGTGATTGCTAAATGTGCAATTTGTTATTTTTGCTTTAGTTGGCATTTATTTATTATTATTATTTTTCTGGAATCATTAGGATTTTTAAATAAATAACTAATTTTTTATTTGTATTCTCTCAGTCAACTTTATTCTCTTTACCAATTGTCATTCGATGATGATATTCATCTCAAAATATATTCTTCTTCTTTGCCGAAATCTTTACTAAATCATTTTTATATCAGTACATTTAATAAGCGCTTGATTCTGTGATGGCCAATATTAAATATACTTGCTGATGTTGTCGATTTTATAGCAGATGCAGAATTATAATAATATGAGGATGAGGAGAGATATTATAAATGTAGTAATTAAGATTTCATGGGTATTTTTTATGTGTGGGATAAGAAATTTCAAGAGTAAGTATCAGTTTTGCATCTGAAAATCTTATTTTAAAAATTTCGAATAATTTTAGCCAATCAATCCATAAGAAAGAAGATATGTCACAATCAGCAATAAGTCTATTTGTGTTTCAAAATAGCTACTCCAATACCCATGCGAAAAGAGAGAAATTCCAACCTTCTAAATAGTTTACTAGTACATGATACCTCTAAATAGCGGATTAAAATTTCCATTTTGAATGAATTGCCAGAGTAGAAGAATATTTATACAATTTCAACTCACTAAAATAACATACTTTAAATTTATTTTTTCTGGTGTTGTATAATGAAAAATATAAAATATCATGAAAACTGCATTTGTTTCCTTAAAAACTCTTAAATATATGACAGTTTTCAATAATTATAACTACTTAAAAGTTTTTAGTCAAATTTAATCTCTTACAATTTAATTTAATTAAAACGTGTACCTTATTTTTGTTGTATTTTTGTTGTATTTATTACCGTATGAACCAAAGTTGATTATGTATGCATGTAACTCATGTATTTATTAGAAACAGTTAAAATAAATCGAAGTACATACAAGTAGTTCAGTTCAATTTCTAAAAAAAAAAGAGTCACAGCAAATTTTCAGAGTTTGAGCCATTCTTACGTTTGCATAAATTAAAGCGGCGACACAATTTGACACCAATTACAGTTGTGTAATATCTTAATGTTGGCAGTTTCTTTTATTCTTCCAGTAAATTTCATCTTCTTTAAAATGCTCTGACATATTTCGTAAGAAATTTCAGAGTGGCCGGGTAATATTCTTAACCATTTTCTGAGAGATTCGAACAAATATTCCTAAGCATTTTCTGCAATTCCTTCTACCATTTTAATCCCACCACTTCCAACACATGTCGTAACAAGACTAGTTTTTCAAACTTATTTATCAAATTTGAATTGTCATTTTGGTTTCTTCATTTGAATTTCTGTCAATAAAATTAAATTAAATTTATTTCCAAATTCAATATACACGGCAATTTAAGACACAGTTTTGAAATAATGTTGAAGATGAAATTTCTTTCTTCGAATGAACAAGATGGAAATATTCCAATTTTTTCTAAGCAAGTTAGCAAAACTAAAAATTGGTGTTTCTGTTTCGGCATTCTACTCTATCTGTAACACAGGGATTGAACTATATTTTCTATGTGGCTGCCTTAATTATTTAAAAATATAGTTAAAAATTATTAAAAGAAGCTACAATAAATTTTAAAAAAATACACAACTTTGTATTATTGAGAACGACATATATCATATACAACATATCTGCTACATATACTCACATACGACATATCTCAACAAAATTAAATATAATTTCATTAAAATATAAACTGATTATTTTATTTGTAATAATTATATTTCTGCTTCATCAAAACGTGTTTTTTGGTTAAAACATCATGTTGACAAAAATAATATCCCGCCATATTGGTCTCCTGTAGTAGGACAAAATATCAATTTTTATGTTGAAAACCTTGCCCATCAACGAAACCAATTTAAATCATGATGCAGAACACAATTCAAAACCTGTATGAGGCGAATGGATTTATTTCACCAAACACAACACACAAATCGAGACCATATTTCCACTGAACCCATTTCCCTAATAGCTTTTTCTCATAATCTACATATCATTCCAAAAATATATATGCTTTCATTAAAATATAAATATATTTTTTTATTTGTAATAATTATATTTGTGCTTCATCAAAATATATGTTTTAATTAACATCATGTTGACGAAAATAAAATCCAGCCACATTTTTCCCTACAGCATTACATAAATAACCATTTTTATGTTCAAAACCCTATCCATCAACAAACCCAATTCAAATCACCTTGTAAAACACTATTCAAAATGAGACGAAGGGATTTATTTCCACAAAATGCAACACCTAATAGCCTTTCCTCATATTCTACATATCTCTACAAAATTATATATGCTTTAATTAAAATATAAACTCATTTTTTTTTATTTGTAATATTTATATTTGTACTTTATCAAAACAGGCTTTTTAATTAACACCATGTTGTTAAAAATAACATACAGGCATATTGGTCTTCTGAAGTAGGACGTAAATATCAATTTTTATATTCAAACCCCTATCCATCAACAAACCCAATTCAAATCATCTTGCAGAACACTATTCAAAATCAGTTTGAGGCGAATGGATTTATTCCACAAAAAAATGCAACACCCTAATAGCCTTTCCTCATATTCTACATTATATCTTTAATTAAAATCTACAAAATCAGGCATATTGGTCTTCAAGAAGTCTCCACAAACCCAATTCAAATCATCTTGCAGAACACTATTCAAAAAATTATATCTCTACAAAAATTATATATGCTTTCATTAAAATATAAACTGATTTTTTTATTTATAATATTTATATTTGGGCTTCATCAATATATATGTTTTAATTAACATCATGTTGACGAAAACAAAATCCAGCCACATTTTTTCCCTACAGCATTATATAAATAACCCCTTTAATGTTCAAATCCTACCCATCAACAAACCAATTCAAATCACTTGTAAAACACTATTCAAAATCAGTTTGAAGCGAATGGATTTATTCCACCAAACGCACCACCCTAATAGCCTTTTTCCTCATATCTCTACATAATTATATAGGCTTTAATTAAAATATAAACTCATTTTTTATTTGTAATATTTATATTTGTACTTTATCAAAACAGGCTTTTTAATTAACACCATGTTGTTAAAAATAACATACAGGCATATTGGTCTTCTGAAGTAGGACGTAAATATCAATTTTTATATTCAAACCCCTGCCCATGAACGAAACCAACTCAAATCACCTTGCAGAACACTATTCAAAATCAGTTTGGGGCGAATGGATTTATTCCACCGAACGCAACACCCTAATAGCCTTTCCTCATATTCTACATATCTCTACTTTTTAATTAAAAAATATATATGCTTTAATTAAAATATATAAACTCATTTTTTTTATTTGTAATATTTATATTTGTACTTCATCAAAACAGGCTTTTTAATTAACACCATGTTGTTAAAAATAACATACTGTACTTTATCAAGACAGGCTTTTATTAACACCATGGTGCATATTGGTCTTCTGGAGTAGGACGTAAATACCAATTTTTATGTTCAAAGCCCTGCCCATCGACGAAACCAATTCAAATCACCTTGCAGAACACAATTCAAAATCAGTTTGAGGCTAATAGATTTATTCCATCAAACGCAACACACAAATCGAGACCACATTTCTACTGGACCCATTTCCTTAATAGTCCCTTTCTCATATTCCCAGGATGCTCAAAACCCTACACAAATGACTGGAATTCTTAATCCTAGAAATGAATAATGGAGTTATGAAGTCTTCGAGACCTCGGAGAGAGACTATTCCTGAATAGCTGCTCTTCTGAAAAGCGATAATTATTTGCGACTGTCCTCTTAAACTCGTTTCATTCTATTGGGGTAATACAATGAAGCATTTATTCTCTGCAAATTGCTTCTGCCCGATTAATTGCCAGAACAGAAAGGCTTTCAAGACAGTATTTAAAGCTGTCAGCTAAGAACATCGAAGTTGTCATTTAGTGCTTTGGATAATTTATTGAAATAAATGATTTGAGTATGTTATCTTGAAAAGCTTATTACGCTTTCGCATTTTAAAAGTATTTATTCATAAACAGCAAATAAGGTATGATTGAAGGAAAGTTAAGAAGTTAAGTTATGATTTATAGGTTTTAGTTTCCTTATAAAATGTGTTACACATTCGCATCATAAATGGTGTAAATTGTAATTTAAATCTAGTACGAATTTGAAAATTTCAATGTTACACAATTACGATATTAAAAAAAAAAATTTCTTTCTAAGATTTGATTCAATATTAAATAGTATAAAAGACAATAACTTATAAATAATTAAATAATTTTAAAAATATAGACTGGAGTTGTGGCTATTAAAAGAAATATGACTTATGTCTTATTATATATATTATAATTGAAATTTTTTTTTTTTATGATACTGGGAACGTTTGTAGTCTTTAGAATTGAATTCAAAATATTAATGTTCAAAATACGGAAAATTAGATATATTTTACCTGTTTTATCAGAAATTTTTATGATTTTTGAAAATTTAAGTTCAATTAAGGTTAAAATTGAAGTATAAAGCAATTGAATGCAATTTGCAATTTGAATGTGCAATTGAAATGCAATGCATTGAAAGAAATGCAATTTGAATATGTATAGCAAAATTCATAATAACTGAGAGATTACTGTACAATAAAACGTAATTTACTTAATAATTTTGGTGTACAATAATACAATATAAATACATTATTTAATAATTTAAGACGTTTTTATTAAGTAATACAAACGTAATTGCAAAACCATCATTCATCCAATAAATTTACTGATAACAAAAAGAAAAGTTTTATGAAATCATTAAGGAATTTTCTGATTGAACTAAAGTGATTTTCCTTGTCAAAAAGTAAGAAGCCTGTACCATTTGTACCATCATACCATACCATTTGTTCAAGATTATGTTCTGTTTTCGGATTGGAATGTTTGGCATCATATCTGTGTAGTGAGCAGTAACTTTTACCCCAATAGAAAATACAATATTTAGTACGTAGTTTCATTACTTAAGATAGATTTCAATTAACCAAAAATAAACAAGTTCAAACAAAGTAACACCTGCCTTTACCATATTGATGGAAATTATGAATTGTTCAGATTAGACTTTGCCATCGTCAGCTTATACTACCAACAGATTTGCCATTAAGGAAAATAAAAATATAAAATAGCACATATTAAAAATTAACTTAATTAAACTTCAACCCTCATCTTGCGCAGGGAATGACTGTTGCTGGCAATAGCTCTATAAAAAATAAACAATTAAAGATTCTTACTTTTTTAGGGATGAAAACTAACTAATGTGAAAACTAAATCAATGGCACTAGATTTAGTGAAAAACACATAGTTAGTTTTCTCTAAACAGATGTAGTTAATTAATTAGTATATTGCATCAAGAAAATATCAGATCTGTGAATACGATCCAAGCAACAATTATGAAAGCACTAAAAACTTAAATTCTGTCAGAAGCTTTTGAAATTCTCTTGAATGCGATTACTGCTGAATAAATAAAGCTGACTACAGAGTTTGTATCGCTAGTAATCAATTATTCTGTTACTTATGCATTATAGTGCTCATCTTCCGAGGAGAAATGATGAATCTAATCAACTCAACATTTTTTTCTTTTAAATTTAAGACATTCATTTGAAATAAATGTATGTTATTTAAATAATGAATTGAATTAATTCAAAGTTTATAATTAAAAATGGTAAAAATTAATATGCTTATAAAAATACAAAAATTGAATGAAGAAGATTTATATAATATATATAAAAAAGTGTATTTTGTTTTAATGTGTACTATAATATTTCTGAACATTTAGGATAAAAATATCTGATGTAATTTCATGTGAACATGTGTTTATTAAGCATTGTAAAAGTTTAAAAAGTCCTGAATGCAATGAAAACGAATAAATAATTAGTAATTATTAATAATGTTTATTTTTATTTAAATATAAAGTGAAATTAATCTATTATGAATCTAAAAACTATTTGGGATATATGTATTCAATTGTATTGAAAAGGTGTACTTTTAGTAAATTTCCTAAAGGTGTACTTTAGCATGGATTATCATTTCAGGTTTAGGCAAAATGTATAAGAAATATTACTGATTTTTGAAAATTACAAATTTAAAGGAAACAATGAAGATCGTTGTTTTCGATGTTACCGTAATAAGAAATAAAAAGTTGTGATACGATTTTCTTTTTATAAATGAATCGATTGCAATTCCTTACCCAAATAACTTGATTACATGGACATGATACGTTTTTGTGCTCATTGGGAATAAAGTAATGCCACTTTCCATATAAATATTTACCTATTGATAGGTGTCCATTTATATAATACAACATTCAGTTGTTTATGGCAAGTACGCCACCTTTATGAAAGTATCTGGTCACAGTAAACAATGATTCTTGGCATTCTATTGTCGTTAGCAGCTACTAAGCAATCTTGAGTCCCGTCACCGTGTCGATTTATTTTCACTTACAAAAGATATACCACTTATACATTATTTTATATTGTGTAGAACGACAAAGCCAAATTTTATCACAGACACAAGAATGACTTTAGAACTCTTTCCAAGCATGTGAAACGAATGTATAATTGGCAAAATCTTGACTTATAGCCTTACTACGCTCTTCCTAAAACTTGGAGATCATTTTCATATGTGCGATGCTGGATAAATAATTTTTGAAATCTTGCAACATGTAGGTAAGAAACGCCTTTCACTCTTCCTTTAATTAGATCTTCCTCCTTCCTTTAATTAGATCGTCATCCTCCTTTTAATTAGATCGTCATCCTTCTTATTAGATCGTCATCCTTCCTTTAATTAGATTATCCTTCTTATTAGATTGCACTCCTTATTAGATCGTTAGATCGTCGCCCTTTCTTTAATTAGAATATCCTTCTTATTAGATTGCACCCCCTTCTTATTAGATCGTTAGATCGTCGCCATTCCTTTAATTAGATCGTCAGCCTGCAATTGCCAATTACAGTGCATGTCAATAAGCAAGCGGTAATTAAAGGAAGGATGACAATCTAATAAGAAGGATTTGATTTATTAGATTGTCAGTCTTGTAGATCGCCGTCTTATTAGATCGCCGTCCTTCCTGTAATTAGATTATCCTTCTTATTAGATTGCACCCTTCTATTAGATCGTTAGATCGTCGCCATTCCTTTAATTAGATCGTCAGCCTGCAATTGTCAATTACAGTGCATGTCAATAAGCAAGCGGTAATTAAAGGAAGGATGACAATCTAATAAGAAGGATTTGATTTATTAGATCGTCAGTCTTATAGATCGCCGTCTTATTAGATCGCCATCCTTCCTTTAATTTTCGTTTGCTTATTGCCATGCACTGTACTTGACAACTGCAGGTCGTTTACATGTCACATGTCATTTCACATGAAAATATTACATTGTGCTGATGTCATATGAAGGCATAATGAATTCAATTCACTGTTATTAGAAATAAAATGAGAAAGAATAAAATAGAAAAATAAATCATTAATGTTCTAATTTTTTTTTTTAATATATCCTTTTTATATATTTTTATCAACAATTCAAAAAGTTTTTTGTATAAAATACACAAAATAAGCTCCATTCCAACTGTTTAATATACATAATACATAAATGCCACTTTTTATTTTATGTATAAAAGCTCTTCCATTTATGTGTTTTACAATTTAGATAGATATTTATTCCATAAAAAAGAAGCAATAAATAAAAAAAAAGTTTTCTTCACTTCTGAGCATCGTACACTGAAAGTTATATCTGCAAAGGATCTAGTAAAAGCCGGGGTCTTTCAATTTCGTAGAAATAAATTACATGTCAACGTCAAAATAACAGGAGAGTGTTCGAGGAGGAAAAGTTGTCCCTTCCATTCACTACATGCTGTCTAACAAGGGTTTTATTAGTACCAAGTGATCGAAATCTTTTAAGTCAACTTCAGAAACCATATAAATCTCCCGTTTTGTCGTTCGAGTTCACAAACCAGCCTCTTTCAGCTTCAATGAATGAATTCATGGAGCGGACAGGAGGTTCCTCTGAGCTATTTTGTATAAATTTTAAGCATCGGTTATCCTTTCAAATTTACTTTAGACAAAACTTTAATGATTCAGAGTTGATTCATGCTTTTATATTATGTTACAGACGTTTTTGTAATATTTTAAAAATGCTTTTAAAATGAAGTATATTATTATTTTTTTGAGAAACTAAATTTGTGTTTCTTGTACAAACGATAAAAAGCTTATAAATATAAAAAAAAAAATTATTTAATTAAAATGCCAAAATGCACTATTCAAAAATTACTACCATATTTTTTATTTTTTCATTAAATTGACGTTATAAAATGTTTTAAATCAAGCTTCTTTCAATTGTCATTTTTAAATTTATAAAAACAAAAGGAAAATAAAACATTACATTTTATAAAATATTAATAAAAATATTATTTGAACCAAGAATATATTCTTAGTATTGAACAATCTACATCACAGAACAATAGATCTTAAAAATGCTTTAAGATCAAGCTTCTAGAATTGTCATTTATAAATTTTCACAGTCAAAAATATTATTAAGAAATATAATATAATAAATTAAAAAATATATATTTTATATAATGTTATTAAAAATATTATTTTAACCAAGAATAGATTTTTGGTATTACTTCACAGAATAATAGTTGAAAACAGTTATGTTTTTTATTTATTGAGGTTTGGAGGAAAGCACATAACTTAATATTTATTGTTAATTTTATGTTTTTTTTATGTTATTATTATTGAATCGTCATTATAAAACTAATTATTGAGTTTTGTCTAAGTATTATTTAATAGAGCGTTTTTGTGGTTATTTGTGATTATTTAATTT
The DNA here is from genome assembly GCA_021605095.1 of Caerostris extrusa. Taxonomy (NCBI): domain Eukaryota; kingdom Metazoa; phylum Arthropoda; class Arachnida; order Araneae; family Araneidae; genus Caerostris; species Caerostris extrusa. The sequence continues at coordinate 128,822 of BPLR01005859.1, forward strand.
GTAGCTTTATATCAAACACAAGTTGTGGAAATTTATAAATTCGTATTGAGAAAACTAATGATTTGCATCAAGCCTTTAGAAGAAGTAACATTTTGAATGGCTATATACTATGTTTCTTTCAAACATCAGTTGGTATGTAGGTTCGACAGGGATTTTCCAGTTTTCAATTTATCTAATCAGAAAAATTTGGTGTGAAAAGATAAGTAATACTATATTGAACATTAAATGATCTTTCATTAAAAATAAATTTTATTTGTATTTTAAATAATTATTATAATTTAGACACTCATTTACAGTTGTCAATAGGAACATTATCGAAAATATTCAAAAACGTTGCTGCTAATATTCGTTCTCAGCTGATTTAAAAGTTAGATGATTTTAAAACATACAGGACAAGGATTATTCACAATTTATGTTTTACAATGAGCTGATTTATCTCCGCTTTGTAATTAAAATTTTCCTATATTGAAGAAGTAAGGTACAGAACGTGAATTTTTATATTTCTTTTAAACAGTTATAGTTTCAATTAAAGAAGAAACGTGAAGTCAAAGTAATATCCATTCATGTCAGTACGGCTTAGCAACAATATTTGACTCATGTTTTAGTTTCCGGTTTATTCTAAATAAAGCATATTCTATACAAAATGATGTCATGCAAGAAGTTTAAATTGGTGACATTTTTCCATCTTACGCAGATTCAATGTTAAATGAAATGTACCATAAGGGTATGAAACACACCTTAAGTGGTAGTGTAACGGTTCCATTTGTATATGTGGCAACAACTATTGAACAGCATCAGCAACGCCCTCTGTAAATAGAAGGAACTTCTTAAATAGTGGCTAAAAACTCTCTGGTGTGGTTGGTGGTAAATCCCTTTCATTTTTTTATTGCAACTGTTGCCCGTTGCTTTTTATATGTAGCAACAAATACTGCAATAACATAAGCAGCACCCTCTATAAATAGAACGAATTTCTTCAATAATGGTTAAGAATTCACCTATATAGTTGAATGTAAGCCCCTTTAATTTTTTTATTGTAACAGTTTCTTTTGTATATGTGGCAACAACTACTGTAATACATATGCAGCACCCTCTATAAATAGAACGAATTTCTTCAATAATGGTTAAGAATTCCCCATATAGTTGAATGTAAGCCCCTTTATTTTTTTTTTTTATTGTAACAGTTCCTTTTGTATATGTGGCAACAACTACTGCAGTACATATGCAGCACCCTCTATAAATAGAACGAATTTCTTCAATAATGGTTAAGAATTCACCTATATAGTTGAATGTAAGCCCTTTTATTTTTTTATTGTAACAGTTCCTTTTGTATATGTGGCAACAACTACTGCAGTACATATGCAGCACCCTCTATAAATAGAACGAATTTCTTCAATAATGGTTAAGAATTCACCTATATAGTTGAATGTAAGCCCTTTTAATTTTTTATTGTGAACAACTTCAGTACATATGCAGTTTTGTAAATAGAACGAATTTCTTCAGTAATGGCGAAGAATTCAACTAGTTGAATATAAATCCCTTTAATTTTTGTATTGTAACAGCTCCTTTTGTATATGCGGCAACAGCTACTGCAGTACATATGCAGCGCCTTCTATAAATAGAAAGAATTTCTTCAGTAATGGTGAAGTAACAGTTCCTTTTGTATATGTGGCAACAACTACACAGATATAGTTGAATAAAATTCCCTTTAATATAAATCCCTTTTTTTTTATTGTAACAGCTCCTTTTGTATATGTGGCAACAGCTACTGCAGTACATATGCAGCGCCTTCTATAAATAGAACGAATTTCTTCAATAATGGTTAAAAATTCTCTGATGGGGTTGAATGTAAACACTTTTAAATATTTTTATTTTAACTGCTTCTTTCGCATATGGGGCAACAGCTACTGAAGCGCATTAGCAGACCCTCTGTAAATAGAACGAACTACTTCAGTAATGGCTAAGAACTCTCTGGTGTGGTTGAAGATAAACACCTTTCATTTTTTAAAACCATTGCCCGTTGGTTTCTTATACATGGTAACACCTACTTCAGTACATTAGCAGCGTTCTCTATAAATATAACAAACTTCTTCAGTAAAGACTAAGAACTCTCTGAAAAGATTTTTTTTTTTTTTTTTTTTTTTTGAAATTTTGTCCTCAGGTAACTTTAACTTAAATAAATAATTGCACATAACTTGAGCTTATCCATAAACACCCATGTTTCCCCTTTTACCGTATTATTAAAAAATATTCCCTAAAGGTATAAAACATATCACAAAAGGACGATATCATAAAAATATAGAATATATCGTAAGAGTACAAAGCACATCATGAAGGTAAAGAACATACGATAAAAGCTGCCATACAAGTGAAAAATAGGAAAAATTATTTTCTATACATCGTCTCAAGAGGGTTTATTTATATTTTTATCAAACTTCAGAAAATATAGACAAAAACTCTGGATATTCATCTAAAAAATGATTGAACACCTTGTCAAAAAGTTACAATGCAGATAATTTGTATCATTAGTTAAATAAAGATGAAATACAAAATTCTATTTTTAAGAATGCAATACTGGTTTCTTATTTCATTCAGTGATATAACTCATCTTTATTTTTAAATCTTCTCTTAGTCCAGGATGACAAAAAGCAATTAAATAGCAGTGCACAGTTTTTAAGGATCTTTCCAATAAAAAAACTCGCCTATAACCTAAATCTTTTCCCTGAAAATTTTATCCTCAAAATATATATTGATTTTTAAATCATCCCTACATTACAGCTATTTAAATTTTACAAAGAGTATTAAATTACAATGTAAACTTTAGTAAAAAGGCTTTAAACCCATTTAAATAGCACTATAAAAACAAATAATTCCCTAGAGAATTCGTCTTTTAAAGTGTTAACCATCTATTCCTTCCCTAAACTAGCACAGCACAAATAAATGATAATAATCAAGAAGAAAAGGGAGTCACACTGCAGTAAGAAAAGGTTCCCTTTGAAAACAAACAGTATGACTCGGAGAATGGTTGAGTTAATTAATGGCTTCTTGATACGTGTCCTCTGTTAACGGTGCTCTGCGCAGAAAGAGTCTGTTTGCGGAGAATGGAAATGAATTTAATTGGAATGGTAGGCGACGAGTTCCGATTTCCAGAAAACAAATAGTTGCATGTATGACTGTTATTCTAAATTTGTTAATTATACTTGCTTTCTATCGGAGTCTTTAAAACAAATGAAATAGGCCACTCGGGAATGGCTTGTAATTCTTGTTGACAATATTTGTACGATAGATTTAATTAATGAGTCTGGGAAATTGAGTACAAAGCGGAGGGTTTGGGGTTTTGATATAGATTCAGGAATGTGATTATGTGTAAGATGGCTTTAGTTTTATTCTGTTTGTTTGTCCATATCAAGATTAGTTTGGTTAATTCATGTTTTCCCAAGCCATTTTGTATGAAATGTAGATAGATGTTTCGTAAAATCTAATACACTTAAAATTGATTGAAACCATTTTAAATGCTATGATATGCTTATATATTTTATATATTTTCTTGTATTCTTATAATTTTAAAACATACATTATTAATTTATTTTTTTTTTTTTTTTGCTAAATTTGGGATTCATGCAACATTTAAGAATAGTATCAAATTGGTGTGTAGGTTTCTATTTTAAATGGGTTCGAGGAAAATTTTTTTTTTGTAATTTGAAATAATGACCGGCGCTAGAAATATGTGACTATTACTACTTCTTCTTCTTCTTCCCCATTGTTTGCCAACGATCGTCTGCCTACTGACAGAATTCGAGGCAGGAGATATTTTTTTACACGTTAGATTTTTCAGACCTACGCCCAACAGTCTTATTAGACCGTGACCTACGGTTTAAAGTGGATTCAGTGGATGTATGTGGCCTGATGGCTGAGTGATTAGCGCTCTGACGCTTAGTGCCACAGATTTTGGGTTCGAGTTATGGCATTGCCATGGATGTTTGTAGTGGTTCGGAAATTTTTGAACCATAGATTCCGGTCTAATATCACTTTAAAGCATTGAGCATAGAGTTGACTACCCTACCGAGTAAAACGAAAATCTCATGTTCGAAATCTGCCAGTAGGGAGAGAGCTTGAACCAACTGAAGGGCTGCTGTGCTGGGGAGTTAATTAGTTAGTTTTAATATGAAATAATTAATTAATATATTAATTTATATGTTGTAGATTAAAATAACTCAACATCTAGCTTAAATGATTCCACTATAAGAAAATAGCAATAAAATCTATCAAAAAAATATTTATACTATCAAAAAATAATAACATAGCAATAAAAAATGTATCCTTCTAAGTATTTTAACAATATTTTCTAATATTATCATTATATAAGTTAGGAATTCTAAAGAGAATGGTTAATAATTTTATTTAAAATGTCAAAATATTTAGGTAAATTAATTTTATGTATATATTAAGTTCTACATGGATTATGGAATTATTATATTGGGTCATAATTGATTTCAATCAATTATGACAGAATATAATACGCTCACACGCAGAAATTTTGTTAGTCATTATAAAATGGTCTGTAGGAAGACATTTTTAGAACTATTTCCTCATTGTCCTAGAAATGGTGCCACAGGTTTTTTGTGGTTTTGATTCCACTTTAAACCGTGCTCGTTTAATATGACTGCAGAGAGTTGGCCATGAAGTTGATAACCCCATCCAGTAAACGGATAATATCCCATGTTTCGGGATCTGCCAGTATGCAGACGCCTTGGCGCGCCATGGGCTGTTGTGTCGGTAGTTAGTTAATTTAATTTGAAATAATTAATTAGTGCATTAAATTTCCAACTTTGTGAGTTCTAAAGCAGAATCGTAGAAATACTATTAGCTACTATAAAATAATCTGTAGGAAGGAATTTCTAAAATCGTTCCCCTTATTGTCCTAGAAACGACTATTATCCATATTTGCGAATTAAATCCTTCACTTATAGAAATGATATTAGCCATTTTAAAATGGTCAACAAACATATTAAATCATTAGCCCTGAACAAATATGCATGTATTCTTACGTTTACCTTAAAAAAACCTTATTATTATTAAGATATTTCTTTTGATGAGTATAATATTTAAGAATTTTATCGTAATGTTTAGTTTATCTTTAAAACTTATTTTAAAAAAGAAAGGATTTGTTGAAATTTTGGGATTTCTGAAATATTTAATCGTAGGAAAAACCTTAACAGTGTATTATGTGTATAATCTATTAACTAAGTAATTCTTTTTGAAACACTGGCTTTCCTCACTTGGAGCTTCATACGCTAATTATCTCTAACACAGCAGATCTGCTTGCTTCATAATTTTAGTAAATTTCAGTTTGATTACAGTTTGAATGCTTCGTATATATGAAACATCGATTATTTTACATATTAAGATTTTAGATTATTTTACTTGTTAAGATACATCGTATTTCATATGTTAAGATTGAAAGCTTAACTATTTCTATTATTAGTTTTAATTACTGAGTTTCCTTAACATCCAATTACATTGGAATTATGCATTGCAAATTATACACCAAGAATGGAGAAGACTTCTGAATGACCACTGCTATCTGCCGTATTTTTAACATATGGAATTACATCCTTTGATGGAGGGACGTATTAGTTGATGGATACTGGTGGATGCCTGTATTCTACTCGCATACTTCACCAAGATTCAAGTGACACCGACCCCTCCTACTTATGCTGCACCGGCGAATCGAAATTTACTAAGCTTCAAATAATTACCGTGTGTAGTGGAGGGTGGATTTCGTTGACGGCACGGGCTCATAGAAATCATGAGTCTGTCTTCTAATCACAACGACCGGACATCTAACAGCGACGTCCAAACACGACGTAATCACGGACCCAGTGACCACCCACCTAAATCAAAGTGTCCGGCATAGAAAGCGCCCTGGTGCTGGAATTTCTGCAACTCTGGGGGCCTTATTACGCATTAAATTTCGTTACGGTTGCAGTTAGTGAAACGGGTGTGGCCAAACGATTGCTCGGAAAGGAAGTGTGGTTTGTGCAAGGCTGCGAATGAGTACATTTCGGTAAACAAAAACTGTATTTAGAATGTGTGTCACAATACTTTGGAAAGCGTGTAGGTGAAAATATATTTGTTGTAGAAAATGTAACTAAATCTAATTCTAAAAGAATTATTTCCTGTCTATTACTGGAATTGTTTTAAAATCGTTATATAATTTTTCATGTTATTGTTCTAATGCAACTGGAAATACAGAGACAGATATCAGTATGCCATAATCAAGGGTGTAACCGTTGTTACTCATTTAGCACTACCCACGTGCAGCTTGAAGATATGCTAGGACGCGAGTAACACTATCCCTATAACGCTGTAGGATCACATTAGATTGGGATCTATAGTTTAAAGTGGATTTTGAACCACTAAAAACATTGATGGCCCCCTCCGAGGCTCGAGCCCGAAAAACCACTGGTACTGAGTGCCTCAGCGCTAGCCACTCGACCCTTGGGCCCCTTTTATTTGTTATAGCCCACTTTTTTTATTATACTTTTATTAATTCACATTTCATATATTTACAAGATGATTTGTTAACGTATGTCCTACGTTTAATATTGCTAATAAACATATTTTCTATGCTAGTAAACATCTTGTGTGACATTCACAATATCATATCTCATTTCAAATGATATTTCACAATATCTCATTTGAAATGATATATTTCATGATATTTAAAGATATCAGATAAATCTAAACCCTTTTTCAAATTTTTGTTAAAAACAGCGAAGACTTGCTTTTGATGCTAATATGAATTTTAATTTTCTTTTATTACATTCTAACGTAAAATCAGACGACTTTGAAAATTTCGTTCAATTTCATTAATAAGAATGCAAGAGCAAAATATCTCTCTAGTGTACGATTAAATAAAGAATATGACTTCAAAGAAATAAGAGACTTTTTAATGATTAAAGGATTTAGTTTTTTAGTCTTCTTAAATGTATTTATTGTTTTTTCAAAGGTTTCCATTTGAGCGGTAAATCCTGCTTTAGTGCATTTAATCGTCGACGATTTCTTGTAGGCTTTCGTTGTTGTATTGCTTCTTTCGCTTTAACTTGCTATTTTCTGCCATTTTTTAAGTCTGCTTTCAGGTTGTTGATATGTTTCTAAATCTCTACTTTTAGAATGAGGCAAATGATGTTGATATGTTTCTAGATCTCTACTTTTAGTATGATGCAAATGATGTTGATATATTTCCAATTCTCTACTTTTAGAATGATGTAAATAGTGCCTGATGGCCAAGTGGCAGCGTTCTAGAGCCCAGTACCACAGGTTTGGGTACCAGTCTCGTCGGTGCCATGGATGTTTATCCTCTTTAAACCTGGTCCTGGTCTAATATGACTGTAGAGTGTTATAGGGGGTAGTGTTACTCTTGTCCGTATCACATATTCAAGCTACAGTTGCCTCCTGGGTAGTGCTAAATGAGTAACGTCGGTGTAGCTTATGACATAAAGAAACTGTCTAAGTATTAGCCAGCTGCATTAGAAAAAAAAAAAGAATGGTGCAAATGGTCATGTTTTGATTGCCTAGTGATGTTACAAAATTCGTTTATACATTGCTTATTCTAGATTTAAAAATTATATTATATGAAGACAAATTTATAGTCACTTATACTGATGTTGCAATGCTTACTTCAGATGTTTTAAAATGTATACTAAATATTTATTATTTAGAGACAAATGAGTGTATAGACGTATTACTGAGAGCTCTAAGCCTAAATCGCTGAAATAGACTTCCTTTCCAGTCTTCTTTCAGTAGCAAGGGAACCTATAGTTCCCTTGCAAGTTAAATAAATTAAAGGACATTGACCGACGTAAATTCAGAGAAGTACTTTATCACAAAAATGAAGTAGAGTTGCTACGCAACCAAAGTACTCCATCAATTTTGCAATTATAAATCTTGTTATAACCTATTTTCACTTTGTTGTGCTATTTTTCTTATTTTGTTGTTCTATATTTCTTTCAGAATAATATTGCCTTAAACATTTGAATCCCTTTTTACCCAATGTTCAACAGGTTCTTTTAAATTTTTTCTGTTATATTTCCCAGTTTTGTTTGTTTGTCATCAAAACTTTCATTAGTAATTTTTCTTGCAGTTCTTACTTTTCTACTGTATAGCAATTTATTGTTTAATCATTTTTTAAATAACTTTTTTCGTACTAATATGCATTGAGTACACCTTTCGCAACTCAAAAGGAAACGAAAAATAAAAATAAGCAAAAATCACGAATATGAAATTATATTAACAAATATCAACTTTTTAAAAAGTAATTCTAATTCTAATTAGATTTAAAATTGTACGTACACCCACGTGCTATGACTAAGTTTAGGAGTTTGAATGATATATGTTGCCATAGAACTAATATTATTTTGAAAAGGTTTAATATGTTTATAAGAATATTGAAAAGAGCATGTTTCCACTTTATTTGAACTCTGACTTCTGTATTAATTTGCTCAAATTAATTGTAAAAATCATTTTTATAGTCTGATAATTTAGCTGTCATTTCGTTTAGAAAATTTCTGTTTCGTCGTCGTTGTACGTCTTTTTCAGATTCATGAATATGCTAAGTTAATTATTCATAAATACAGAAGAAGTATATATTTATTATAGAGTATAAATATAGACTTATTTTAATCCTAGTATATATTTTTAATATATTGCAAAATTTATAAGCAGTAGGTGTGAGCAATAAATAAATCGTTAATAACAAAGTTGTGACTAGTTTCAATCTTTGGTTTTTGTGACAGAAATCAAAAACACAGCAGTGAACAAAGTAGGACCTGTTTAGATAATGTATACTAAAAAACTGCAACATAATATTTTATGGACATGAAATCCAAAGATACGAATGCATAGTTCTTTTATTATAATATTAAGAATGCTTTATAAAAAGAACTAAGGAAGGATAAAGTAAAGTTAGTTATTGAATTTGTAATTACCTAACGAATATCGAACGGCGGAAAACTTTACAGGAAACAATTAATAATTAATTGTTTGACGGGGCAAATGGCAACAGAGAAACGGAACACATTAAAACTATTTTTCGAAACCGGAATACATAAAAGCCATTAGACTGTGTATTCTTCATCAAAACTTAAAAAAAAAAAACGTAAATGATATTGAATCTAATGACCAATCGATTAAATCATAATTTAATTGGGGAACTTCCAAAACTGAAATTTCAAACATTCAACGGTTTTTGTTTGTCGCTCTACGATAATTTTTTGCACACTTTTAGCTAATTAGACCAGGAGCTACAGTCTAACCTGGATTCTGAACCACTAACAAATATTCATGTCACGACCAGGATTGCAATCTGAAGCCTGTGGTACCAAAGCCCAGAGCGCTATTCAATTGGCAATCAGTCCGCAAACATTCAACGGAGATATTAAATCATTTTTGTTCTTTTGGAACCAATTTTTGAAATTCCTGAGTATGAGGAGATGGCATCAAAAAAAATTTTAATATATGATTCAATCCTTTACATTTTACTGCACCTTAATATAGTGATTTTCTTCTGCAGTTTAAAACTATACCAAATAATTTAGTCACTAAAATAAAGGTTTGCTAGAAAAGATTTTCAGGCTCAGTTAATTATTTAAAATAAAAATGAAACAAATTGCAAGGACAAGGCCAATAGATTTTATATCATTATACGACCAACAACATTTCGTCTAAAATCATAAGATACTTAGTGTCGATTCAATAGAATGTTTGCTGATTTTATTATCACGTATAGAATCTACTTATCTAAAGAAATCCTTAGAGCTTATGAGAACCATAGAGTATCCATCATTCTTTCAAGGGGATGAGATAGACGAATATAGTCAAAAGTCTCTAGTGAGTCTCATGATATATTCTTTTATATATTATTAACGAAGAAATGTTACATTTGCCTCTATCAGCACTTTGGAAGGAGGTTAGGAAAGAAGTCTTTAGGATGGTTAAAGTTATTGAATTTAAGATTTTTTTTTTGATGTAATCTCGCTATTGACCTGCCACCCATGTTTGACTTCTTCTTTCACTCATCTACACGATAATATGCCTGTTTTTAAGGTTGTAAGCTGATATCTTCGTCAACGCATCTTTTTCATTCACATGTTCTACTAAAAAGTAGAACCATTGAAATTCTGTATTCCGTTTGCAACAGAATATATAAAGTATTGTCTGTACACAATTGTCTTTTTCTTATGTCCGGCACTCTAACATATATACACAGTAATACCATTTTAGATCATCTGTTAACCTTCCGAAATGTTCATTATGTATCCCGGAAATCTCTTCATTTTTGTATATATAAATATATATGGTTTTGTTTTATATTAGCAAATGCTATGACATACACTTTTGTAACATAAACTAACATTTTAACATAAAACTTAAAAATTTTACAAGTTAAATAACTTTTAATTTTTTTTCCGATGTACCTTAGCTCACAAATAGTGGGGCCCATGTGAATCTCAAGGGAACCTGCCGATACTGCATTGTGCTCCAGATCCAGGAAATCTGTCTTGAAACCACAAGTAACGCTAAAAGATACCCATTTATGCCAGGACGCCCTCGATAAATCGTTAATTCTGATAAACATACCTGTAGATGTGGATTGGGTTTTAGCCGGTTCCGTTCCAAATTGTGATGGCATAGTTTATATAAAAAGCGCATACCATTGAGTTAACCCAGAGGCAATCTTGTAACAACGAAATCTACATGTTTTTAGTTAAATGTGTAATGAACCAAGAACCAGTTAACGATTTAACAAAAAGCAAGAAATTATTTTTATGTATTCTCTAAATATGTACTTTTTATTATTCAAAATAAAAAATTAAAACTTTATCATGTTCTACAATTGTTTTTTGTAGAAATGAACATAAAATTAAATTTATAATCACGTTAATTAATTTGCGAACATATTTGGTAATATTTGAAAACAAGATAAAGAACGTTAAAAGCTGCAATGCTTGATTAAAATGTAACTAATTTGCCAACAATAATTTCTTAAAAAGACTGACATTTCTCACGATGTTGCATTCTAAGAATTAATTAACAACTAAATTAAACGCAAAGTGTTTTCAGAAAATTAATAAGCATGTCCAATGGATTCTGATTTACATTTTAAAAAATTTAGTATTCAAAATGGATTACCACTTTCCTAATGACAATTTTAACAGTCAGTAGATAAAATTAATTATCCTCATTCGGCCTTAGTTATTATTTTCTGGTTTCTCTGATTAAATTCAATAAAAATTATCTAATGAATAAAATTAAAATTCCAAGCATTTGCTCTTACATCGTGCATACAATTTAGATATTTACCCAAATGCATACCTAGCTTGAAAAGGTGAGGTTGATCAATAGCCAAAAATGTTTGCATGTAAATAGATTCATTATTGACGTGGAATATTATACTTTAAGATTTTTAATTCACATTGTGCGTGATTCAGTATCATAACATTCTGGTAGTTAATATCATAAAAGAAAAGCAATGCATTATAGTCACCTTCATACACACTGCAGCAACCATCCAAAAATGCGCAACACCAAGAAAAAAAAGATATATAAAAATCATACCACTAAACAGCATAAAAGTACAGTGATTATAAAGTGCAGTGAATAAATACAATCTCGCTTATTTGGAAGAATTAGGGTTTCTTGTGTAACTACCAAGCCTGGCAGTGTAACTACCGTTACATGCCTCGGCACAAAATAAAATAGATCTGGATGTAATTTTGGTGTGTGTGTTTCATCTGTTCCCACACGTCTTCAAAAGTTGATCTGTCATAAACAGTGAGATATGTATCCGGGCCAATACTTATCAATCATCTAGAATATGCGTTCCATGAGCAAGCTGATTGGAATAGTCAGGTACAACAACTGTGTGAGCTGATGTGCGAAAAAA